>JAFMOD010000668.1:1453425-1510075 GCA_019802435.1 Corydoras maculifer
CACAACACACCCGCTACACACAACACACTCACAACACACTCACAACACACCCGCTACACACAACACACTAACAACACACCCGCTACACACCCGCTACACACAACACACTCACAACACACTCACAACACACCCGCTACACACACTCACGCAGTCAGTCAGCCTCACGTACGGTGGCGCTCACGCTCTGCCCCGGGGCTACCATGAATATTTCAGGCCGCGCTCTCTGGCGCTGAATGTTAACGCACTCGGCTCAATTTGCACTCAGAAGAGAGAACCCGCGCTGCTGTGTGTAAGTGTGACGCACGGAGGGGATCAAGTTCCAAAGACAGGAGAACCGTTCTACATTTGGGTGTTTTGCATAGTGGCATTGAAACACACGTGGACACAGGGAGAACATGCAAACTCCACCCAGATTAGGATTCGAATCGGGAATCCCCAGCACTGAGAGGAGAACATGCTAAACCACTAAGCCACCGTGCCACCACGGACTATCCATCCATCCATTATCTTCCACTTTATCCTCTATTAGTGTCGCGGGGGGGTTCCCCATGCCCATCCAGGGGAGAACGTTTCGGGCACTGGGCAGATACACCCAGGACAGGACACCAATCCATTCCTGGACACACACTTACTCACACAAACACACTCTATATGGGGCAATTTGGAGAATTCAATGGACCTTGATCCATGTTTTTGGACTGTGGGAGGAAACCGGAGAACCCGGAGGAAACCCACACGGACACGGGGAGAACATGCAAACTCCACCCAGATGGTGGACCGGGAATCCCCAGCACTGAGAGGAAAACATGCTAAACCACTGAGCCACCGTGCCGTCCGTCTATCTGATCATGAGCAGTGAGTGTGGGAACAAAGCGGATCTAATAAAGTGTCCAGTCAGCGTATAAGACCCCGTTATTTTATTTTTTTAATGCCGATTTATTTAGATGAATTAAATCACGTTCAGCATCTGAATGTTTGTGTTTTTTTTCTTGGCAGTATTCTGTACGCTGACATCGTCGGCTTCACCCGCCTGGCCAGCGACTGCTCCCCCGGTGAACTGGTGCACATGCTAAATGAGCTTTTTGGCAAATTCGATCAGATCGCCAAGGTAAACCACGCTCGGGGGGCCGAGGGGGTCCGGCGCTATGACTCATAACAGATTCCCAGATGATCTCGACCCACGGTCCGACGTCTGCCAAAAGCACGCGCCCCCCCCTGGGCGTCACCTGCTCCGGTTGACTGTGTGGTTTACGGTGTGCTTGTTGGTTTTTTGTTCCTCCAGGAAAATGAATGTATGAGGATTAAGATTCTGGGCGACTGTTATTACTGCGTGTCGGGCCTCCCGGAGTCGTTACCGAACCACGCCAAAAACTGTGTCAAAATGGGCCTGGACATGTGCGAGGCCATTAAGTGAGTCCAGATTCAGATTACACACGCTTTTACACCGGCCTTGTTCAGTGGCGGTAGGATTTTGGGGTTAAACACATGGTTAATACAGCACCCCTAAAGCAGTGAGGGGTAACTGTAATGTCAGCGGAGCCTTCAGATTGACAGCACAACACCCAAACCACTGAGCTACCTACCACCCCCTGGGTAATAAATTATTTACAGTGTATACAAATATTGTTGATGTAAAGCATTAATTTGGTAAAAAAACTCAAATTTGTCTGACAGTGGCATGATTGTTGGTGCCAGAAAATCTGAAAATCTGATTTCTAAAACATTCCAGATTATTTCAGCCCATAATGAAATGAGCCCACATCACCAACAGAGCATTAACCCTTAGTCTTTAAGCCTTTAGGAGGTTCACTGCGTTGAATAAACCTTTTTTAGCTTTAAAAATTACGTTTGTTTTTGTTTATCTCACTGCGTTTGCGGCCTTTTTATTTATCATTTTTATTTTATTGATTATTTATTTATGACAATTATTATAATTATTTTTTTATTTTTCAGAAAGGTGCGCGATGCCACAAGTGTTGACATCAACATGCGAGTTGGGGTCCACTCGGGAAACGTGCTCTGTGGCGTCATCGGCCTCCAGAAGTGGCAGTACGACGTCTGGTCACATGACGTGACGCTGGCCAATCACATGGAAGCTGGCGGCGTCCCGGGGTACGACGTATGATAAATAACACGAAAGCATCATTTTTAATACACGTTTAAATTTTTTTTTT
This sequence comes from Corydoras maculifer, assembly GCA_019802435.1. Taxonomy (NCBI): domain Eukaryota; kingdom Metazoa; phylum Chordata; class Actinopteri; order Siluriformes; family Callichthyidae; genus Corydoras; species Corydoras maculifer. The sequence continues at coordinate 1,455,600 of JAFMOD010000668.1, forward strand.
AATTCAGCTTTGACCCCCTGCTTATATAAATTCTGGGCCATAATGCAGTAACTCCACCAGGAGGCAACACTGCCAGTTATTAACACCTGGTGTGGGGTGTTTCAGCTCTACGTGAATCTGAAAACTACATTTTTATTGTTGAATCAGGCGTGTCCACATCACCTCGGTCACACTGGAGCACCTGAACGGGGCGTATAAGGTGGAGGAGGGCTACGGCAATGAACGAGACTCTTACCTGAAGGAGCACGGGGTGGTGACCTATCTGGTGATCAACCCAAAGGCAGGACGTTGTTCCTTTTATTTATGTCATTAAAGCTTTATGGTAAAATAAAGCGGTGAAACCTTACCGTGCGCTCTCCTGCGTGGCTCCAGGCAGATCGGCGGAGTCCTCAACACCACTACAGGCCCCGCCACACCCTGGATGGAGCCAAGATGAGGGCCTCCGTCAGGATGACTCGATACCTGGAGTCATGGGGCGCTGCCAAGCCCTTTGCCAACCTCCACCACCGGGACAGCATGACTAACGAGAACGGAAAAATTAACACTTCGGTAAGCTTTTTATATAATATATTTATATATATTTTTTTATTTGTATAGAGCTCCACACTCTACGTTACAATAAAATCTAAAAAGTTTTAACTGGCTGATCATGTGTTCACAGGACGTACCTCTGGGTCAGTATCACTTCCAGAGAAGATCAGAAAGGTACAGCGTTTTTATTGATTTTTATTCTACAGCTTTATATTGGGCGGCACGCTGGCTTAGTGGTTTAGCATGTTCTCCTCTCAGCGCTAGGGATTCCCGGTTCGAATCCCAATCTGGGTGGAGTTTCCATGTTCTCCCCGTGTCCGCGTGGGTTTCCTCCCACAGTCCAAAAACATGGACTAAGGTCAATTGAATTCTCCAAATTGCCCCATATAGTGTGTGTGTGTGAGTGAGTGTGTCCAGCTATAGATTGGAGCCCCGTCCGGGGTGTATCTGCCCAGCGCCCGAAACGTTCAATTCAATTGACCTTGATCCATGTCTTTGGACTGTGGGAGGAAACGGAGAACCCAGAGGAAACCCACGCGGACACGGGGAGAACATGCAAAGTCCACCCAGTTTGCGATTCGAACCGGGAATCCCTAGCGCTGAGAGGAGAACATACTAAACCACTAAGCCGTCGTTTTTTGTTTTTTTTTTAGAACTAAATCCCAGAAGAAGCGTTTCGAGGAGGAGCTGAACGAGCGGATGATACGAACGTTCGACGGCATCAACTCTCAGAAGTACTCCTCTAAACGGCTGCCTGCCGATGCCGAGATTTTGTATGTTCTCGCTCACGTTCTCTTTGCACTGTGTCTTTCAGGCAGTGGCTCAAATCCGAGGACATTCAGAGAATATCGCTGTTCTTTCACAACACATCCCTAGAAAAAGAGGTGAGGCTGATGTTCCCTGTGAAGTTCCACTGCGGAGGTTCTGCACTGCTCTCGTTTGGCGCCGTATTCGTGTTCCGTTGTAGGGCTAAGGGTGGCTTAGTGGTTTGGCATGTTCGCCTCTCAGCTCTAGGGATTCCCGGTTCGAATCCCCATCTGGGTGGAGTTTCCATGTTCTCCCCATGTCCGCGTGGGTTTCCTCCGTGTTCTCCGGTTTTCTCCCACAGTCCAAAAACATGGATCAAGTCAATAGAGTTCTCCAAATTGCCCCATATACAGTTTGTGTGTGAGTGAGTCTGTGCCCAGCGATAGATTGGCGCCCTGTCCTGGGTGTATCTGCCCAGCGCCCGAAACGTTCTCCCCTGGATGGGCATGGGGAACCCCCCCGCGAGCCTAATAGAGGATAAAGCGGGAGATAATGAATGAATGAATGTTTTGTTATAAAGCACATCACTGCAGAGCAGGGAGGCGTGTTAGTGTTCACTCCGTACATCCGCACCGTGACGCGTTACCAGGTTCTAAATCTTATTCAGGTTCCTTCTTTTCTTTTTACAGTACAGAGCGACGACCTTGCCCGCTTTCAAGTACTACGTCACCTGCGCCTGCCTGATCTTCTTCTGTATTTTCATAGTGCAGATCCTCGTCTTGCCAAAGTGAGACTTTACGTAAAGATTTGTAATATTGCAAACAAATATTTGATTATTAGTAAACAGATGAAGTCACACAGTATGTGGTATGTTATATTGAATGTAATATGTAATTGTAATTGTAATTGTAATGGTAATGGTGCTTGGTGCAGGACTGCAGTTCTGGGGATTTCCTTCGGTGCAGCGTTTCTAATTCTCTCCGTCATCCTGTTCATTTGCTTTGTGGGACACGTCCTGGTAAGTACATATTGTATAAGATTGGGCACGCTGGCTTAGTGGTTTAGCATGTTCTCCTCTCTGCGCTGGGAATGCAGGTTCGAATCCCAATCTGGGTGGTTTGCATGTTCTCCCCAGGTCCGCGTGGGTTTCCTCCGGGTTCTTCGGTTTCCTATCACGGTCCAATTACATGGATTTAAGGTAAATCGACTGTTCTAAATTGCCCCTATATAGTGTGTGTCTGAGTGAGTGAGTGAGTGAGTGAGTGTCAGCCCAACAATAGATTGGTGTCCTGTCCTGGGTGTATCTGCCCAGCTCTCGAAACGTTCTCCCCTGGATGGGCATGGGGAACCCCCCCACCCCCACCCCCACCCGCAACCCTAGTACAGGATAAAGTACAGGATGAATGATATGAAAGGTTTTCTAAAAAAATGCTTTGGGTTGAAGTTTTCTGATCGAGTTTCAGAGGTTTGAGCGACCGCCTGGGTTTGGTTTGGAGAATTATTAAGAAGTGGAAGGTCTACGACACGACCATCACCTCACCCGAGTCGATCCCCCCCGGTCTGAAGGACTGACACTCAGGTTTATTGATTTGGGAGGCAAGCCGGAGGACCTCAGCTGCATTTATACGACTCATCAGTCTTTATATCTGATTGGTTGACCTGCGACCCCATTGTTTTGGTCCTGTTCTGTTGAGCTTTTTTTTGTTGAAGTAAGCAGCGAGGAGATACGATTCAGAACGACAGAATGAGAACTCTGTGTCAGCGTCTCCACTTATTTACATCCACCGCCTTAATGTGACATCAATATCCTCCAGTTTGATGGATCACCGGCGGAAAAGCACAACGCCGTATGTTTGGCTTTATTATTGAGACGAGATGAAAGATGAAGACATTTTTATTCGGATATTCTCGTCTCTCGTGTCAATATTGTTCTTTTTTTCAGAAGTCACATCTGAGCGATTAAAGGGTTTTAAGGCAAAAGGAAACAGATTTGTTTATTCGTTATGTTATGTTTTTATCGCGACGAAGTTCTGAACTGAAGGAACGCAATCACTGTGGGCTAAAATGCCTCCAAATTCTGCAAGAGGCTGAAAAACTAAATTAGATTTTGATATAATAATAATAATAATAATTAAAAAAAAACCTGGACCTGAGGGACAGAATTTTCTTTTTCCCTGAACGTTTATATACTGTATATAACAATACTTATAAATTAAAAACAAACCCTATTTCTTGAGCACTTGGGTCACTGGGTTGGCAAAAAATCGGAAAAGTTGTGGCTTTGATGACATCATCAGAGCTGAGAGGAGAACATGCTAAACCACTAAGCCACCGTGCCGCCCCGGTGATGATTCCATTGAAAGAATAAATTAGAGATGTAGTTTTGACGTTGGTTTTGGGAGATGTTTTAGGATTGTAGTTGAGAAAACGCAGGAGTTAAAGGTAGCGCTGTGTTTGCTTAGCACTGCAGTAAGACGGCGTCGGCATCGTGGCTGTGGATCCTCCGGTCATCGCTCATCATCGCCAACAAACCGTGGCCTCGTCTGACCCTGACCATGGCAACCACCGCCCTCATCCTCGTCATGGCCATCTTCAACATGGTGGGTCCAACCATGCCCCCTAACTAACAACCCTGACGTTACATTTTAATCGAAATAACAAATTATAATAAACTAATTAGTCAATTACTAATGAACGAATTAATGAACTACATTATTAATTCCAGTTCTTTTTGGAGGACAAGCTGACGCCACTGGTACCACTTTATAACATCTCCAACGAAACACTGTTTCCTCCTGATGGAAGGCCTCTGCTGGAGAAGAACTATTTTTACCTTCCTGTAAGTATATTGCGTTTAGTTCGGGAGGAGGGGAAACGTGTTGTCTTTAAGATGTGGGGGGGGGGGGGGGGGACCCCCCCCCCCCCCCCCCCCCCCCCCCCCCCCCCCCCCCCCCCCCCCCCCCCCCCCCCCCCCCCCCCCCCCCCCCCCCCCCCCCCCCCCCCCCCCCCCCCCTGATCTACAGCTGCATCCTGGGTCTCATCTCCTGCTCAGTGTTCCTGCGGATCAACTATGAGCTGAAGATGTTCATCATGCTGAGCGCCGTCGTGGCCTACAACATCATCATCCTGCAGACGCACGCCTCGCTGCTCGATGGCTATAGCAAGTTCCTTTACAAAGACGAGGTCCTGGACAGGTGAGCAAGCTTGGTCGAAGCGTCTGGGGCTCAGGGCTGCACTGTGGGAAGACACACGTGACCGTCTCAGTACCTTAACCAGTGGACCGAACAGAAGCTAGGAATTCTTTAGAGAGTTTAAAGCCTGTACCCACTCACTGTACACTCTGTTACACACCTCCTCCTTATTGCTCCACCTTGTGGATGAGGAATCAGAGACAGTGGGTCATGTGATGCAGCACAATGTGTGTTCTCCATCCTTTAATCCTCCATCAGTGATACAGGATGCTGCAGAGAGGATGAGGGTGGAGGGATATTAGGTTATGACCTCCACCATGTCGCTGATCCCCCCCCCCACTAATAATCTACCGCCTTTAATCTGACATTTACATGATGGAGCAATAAGGTGGAGGTGTGTAACAGTGAGTGAATACAGGAGGTCTGACCCACACAGATCCCCCTCTGTGGGGGAGCTGACTATTAAAGATCACAGTTAAGGAGGCGCAGAGACTACAGCCCGTCATTGGAGAACTACAAACGTCATCTATATGGTGAAGTGGAGGATAAAGAGTCATGTAGGTGCGTTCAGCTGAACACGATGTTAAAGACCCTATCAGATGCTCATCATCAGTTTGATTGATCTCCACTGTGAACGCTTTGAACGTTTGCTTCTCCAAACATTTCAAATGATCTGCAGTAAAAAAAAAAAAAAAGTAATAATAATAAAAAGAATAATGTCTCAGTATTTCTGAGGTCATTTAACACACAGCTCCTGGAACAATTTGCTGTTCACGTTTCCTCCATCGATGGCTCTGAAGCGGCACTTCAAACGACTCCAGACGCAGAAGTGAATTCAGCATAAGTGTTCATTATGGCCGACCGTCAGTGACTTGGGTCTATATGCCATTATTCCTCACAGAAGACACAAAGTGGCCCTGTTCTGGTGGAGGGGTCTAATAGGAGGCGCATGGAGCCGGGCCGAGCTGCCTAAATCTGACAGAGAGGCGAACCGTGGGTCCGTATGAGAAGCACGGCCGTGCCGCGGGGTGAACATGCCGCCCGACAGAAAATCAAAAGCTCCTTCTCTCGGTCCATGATGAAAATGAAGCCCCCTCCCAACCCTCCCAGGGGCAAAAGCTGACAATCTCCACACGGATACACTGAGCTGCAAACATTGATCTCCGTTTATTCTCCCACTGTCAGGAAATCATCCACACTAACACAAACCAAACCTTTCAAACTATTTTGCTGAAGGAAGCAGATTATTGGAAAACACATTATGACACCGTGTTTACATCACTGTTTAAATAAAAAATAAATGAGAAATTACAGAACATTCATTTAGGACGGTCTAAAATGCTCGAACGTGGCTTGATGTATTAAAACGGTAACCTAGAAACACCAAACTACACTGATTTATCACTCTTCATTCTCTACTACTGTCATTATGAACCTCTACTTCAAAATAAAAAGGAATAATATTCCTCCCATTTTAATTCTTTATTGGGAATTGGTTTAACGTGACTTAATGTATTAAAATAGTAACCTAGAAACACCAAACTGCACTTCTTAATTACTCTTTATTAATACTCTCTACTACTGTCATTATGAGCCTTTAATCCAAAAGGAAAGTATTTATAACACATAAAGCCTTTTTGCTCCAATTTAATCCTATTATAAGAAATTTGCTTAAAAAGAATTAATGTAGGTGGCACAGTGGCTTAGTGGTTTAGCATGTTCTCCTCTCAGCGCTGGGTTCGAATCCCAATCTTAGTGTAGTTTCCATGTTCTCCCCGTGGCCGCGTGGGTTTCCTCCCACAGTCCAAAAAAATGGATCAAGGTCAACTGAATTCTCCAAATTGCCCCATATAGTGTCCCCAAGCCCCTGGATGGGCATGGGCATGGGCATGGGCATGGGGAACCCCCCCCACCCAGAGGTGTGCTCAGAGGAGTGTGTTATTGTTAATGATGTCAAGGCTGGACAAACGGCTCGACCAATCAGATTTTATGGAGCGGAACGACCCGTTTTATAAGAATGAATGTGAAGTGGTCGGAGGGGGGAGGAGGCCTGTGTTTCCAGATGGAGAACTTTGTGTCAGCGCTACCGCTGAGCAGAAGTGCCGTGGTTCCGTAATGGACAGCTGCAGATGACATGGCTGACCGGTCTCTGTCGAGCAGAAGGCATTATCTTTGGGAATGACTCAGCTTTCCTCACCCTCGTTCTGTCTCTCTCTGCTCCACCCAGGCCTGGGGTTCTGAAGGACCTGAAAACCATGGGTTCTGTCTCACTCTTCATATTCTTCGTCACGCTGCTCGTGCTGGCAAGACAAGTGAGTTCAGACACGACACATGGGTGTATGATCAACCGGCTGATGCTGGAGTGATTCAGTGATGGAGGGGGGTAGTGTACCACAGTCGAACGTTTGGACACGCCCCCCCCGTTCTTGCCCCATTATCTATTTCCTCCACTCATCATACAGATGGATTTTGTAGTTCTACATTTCCAGACTGTAGTCCATCTGTGATCTTTGTTGTTGTTCGCCCCCTGTTGGTTCTCAGGAGCATCACAGAACAGGTATCATTTAGGTGGTGGATTGTTTATTGTCAGTTTTGCAGTGACACTGATGTGGTGAGGGGGTGTTAGTGCAGCATCGCTGCTGGAGTTTCATTTAATTCCAGACTGTAGTCCATCTGTTTGTGTTCTACAGTACATACTGTGTTCTCTGTTCTAATGCTCAGAACCCCAATAGAACCACCACAGAGCAGGGGTTACTGGGTGGGTGCATTATTCCTATCCCAGCAGTGTCACTGAGGTGGAGAAATGAAAGTACACTAACACCCCCTCACCGCATCAGTGTCACTGCAGAACTGACAGTCAACAATCCACCACCCAAATGATACCTGTTCTGTGATGCTCCTGAGAACCAACAGGAGGCAAACAACTAAACAGAAAACACAGATGGACTACAGTCTTTAATTGTAGAACTACAAAGTAATAAAATAGCCCCACCATGCCGCCCTGTAATAACAATAGAACACAGTTTGGTCACATGGTGAGATGTTCTGCGGTTTCTTCACGCAGCAGTCTGTTCGATGGCGGTACCCTCCCCTGCGATGATGTCATTATAATAATAATAGGCTCTACCTGGACGCTGGTTGGATGTGTAACCTGGTTCTATCTGAGTTCGTCCTCACTGTCTGACTGACTCGCGTCTCTGTAGAATGGCTGTGTTGCTTCGGCAGTAACGGGAGCTCAGTGACCTCCAGTCTCTTTACTTCTGTGTTCTCCTGTAACAGACTGAATATTACTGTAGGTTGGACTTCCTGTGGAAGAACAAGTTCAAAAAGGAGTGCGAGGAGATCGAAACCATGGAGAACCTCAACCGAGTTCTGCTCGAGAACGTTCTGCCCGCTCACGTGGCCGAACACTTCTTGGCCCGGAACTGGAAAAATGAGGTAGGAGCTTAAGAGGTTCCTCTGGTTCTCAATAGATATCATACAGAACACAAAATAAAGGTCTGTCAGGTGCGAGCGGGTCGTAAATCACTCAGAGTAGCTTTATTCCACAGGTACACTCACTCAGGACACACAATCATAAGAACAAAAGTATTTGGACACCCAGACATTACAACTACAGGAGCATTTATGACATCACATTCAACGTTTCTATAATAGCTTCAATTTTGGAAAGGCTTGGCGTGTGACTGCGAAATATTAATTAATGATTATTTTTATTTATTATTATTTTATTATTTATTTAGGAGATCATCTGTGAGATCAGATTGGAGTTGATTCCAAAGGCATTGGATGATTTTGAGTTCGGGGTTCTGCGTGGGTCAGTCAGGTTCTTCCACTTGGAACTCACTCCACCACGTGTTCACGAACCTTAACTTATGTCTTGCTGGGACAGGAAAGGGCCTTCCCCAAAATGAACCTACAAAACTGGAAGCATACAGTTGTACACAGTGTCCAATTTGTTTTGGGAGGTGAGATTCAGGTGGTTGATACAGATGAGGGGTTGAGGAGTACAGATGAGGGGAATCCCAAATTGGGATTCGAACCTGGATTCCCAGCATTGAGAAAACATTACCTAAATCCATCCATCCATTATCTTCCGCTTTATCCTCTACTAGGGTCCCATCCAGGGGAGAACATTTTGTGGGCTGGGCAGATACATCCAGGACAGGACGCCAGTCTATCGCCGGGCAACATTACCTAAATAACAGAAAATAAATAATTAGATCATTAAAGCAACTACATCTACAGAATGAATTTGCGCATTACGGTTGATGGATACGATGTACAATCAAACGTTTACAGTCCACATCAGGACACCGTATTACGACAAGAAAACACGGTTTATACAAAAGCTGAAGACAGCCGTGAGGAACGCGTCCACCGGGGGACATGGTGGATTAAGATGAATTAGCTCAAGGCTGCAGCTCTTATTCTCAGAGATTATTCTCAGGCCCTGACCCTGAACCAGAAACTAAACCGAACACAGGCAGGCGTTTGCTGCAGTGTGATCCAACATTTTGGAGCGGTCTCGAACCCGTGCACACGCCGATCCCCTGGATCACAGTGGATCTGAACATTTAGGCATTAGATGCTCTACGGGCGGCATGGTGGCTTAGTGGTTTAGCATGTTCTCCTCTTAGTGCTAGGGATTCCCGGTTCGAATATCAATCTGGGTGGAGTTTGCATGGTCTACCTGTGTCCACATGGGCTTCCTCCAGATTCCTCCCACAGTCCAAAAACATGGATCAAGGTCAATTGAATTCTCCGAATTGCCCCATATAGAGTGTGTTTGTGTGAGTGAGTGTGTGTTCAGTGATGGATTGGCGCCCTGTCCTGGGTGTATCTGCCCAGCGCCTGAAATGTTCTCCCCTGGATGGGCATGGGGAACCCCCCCCACGACCCTAATAGAGGATAAAGTGGAAGATAATGGATGGCTGGATGCTCCACATAAGACGAAGCTCATTTCCACCCACCCACATCCTCCTCTGTGTTTACAATCACAAGTGGCGCTTTAATGGGGTTTACTCGAACTCTGCAGCTGTTTGCCGTTCGTCTGCAAACACGGCACAGATTAGATCAACTGGAGAGGCGGCGGCAGCGTGCGGGCGTGCCATCGCTTAGCAATGCCGATCCGTCCGTCACACGGCCGAGCCTCCAACCAGCACTGTGTTCTGCGTCCTATTTCAGGACCTGTATCACCAGTCCTACGACCTGGTGTGCGTGATGTTCGCCTCCATTCCTGACTTCAAAGAGTTCTACACGGAGTCGGACGTCAACAAAGAGGGACTCGAGTGTTTGAGGCTGCTCAACGAAATCATCGCCGACTTCGATGAGGTCAGAGAATTTATGTCAAACGGGGGTTTGGGGTTTTGGGGTTGACGTCAACAGCATACATGTATCATTTACAATGGGCCCGGTGTAGAACCCTGTGGGACACCATGGCACTTTCCATTGAAGCTTGAGCTTAATGATGTCAGAGGGTTCTAATGTACTGACGTGTTTGCACCCTGCAGCTCCTTTCAAAGCCCAAGTTCAGCGGAGTTGAGAAGATTAAGACCATTGGAAGCACCTACATGGCGGCCACTGGCCTGAATTCCACCCCTGAACATGCACAGGTAACACTCAAGGTACTGGACAGCGGTTCAGTAGTCCATTATGAATACAATTTATACAGCATGTGATTTCCTATCCCTGCACTATTTATTATTAAACAGCTTCATGACGTCATTACTGTGACAGATAATATTCACCAATTATACATCCATCCATTATCTTCCGCTTTATCCTCTATTAGGGTCCGGGGGGGGGGGGGGTCCCCCGTAGCCATCCAGGGGAGAACGTTTCAGGCACTGGGCAGATACACTCAGGACAGGACACCAATCTATCGCTGAACACACTCACTCACACAAACACACTCTATATGGGGCAATTTGGAGAATTCAATTGACCTTGATCCATGTTTTTGGACTGTGGGAGGAAACCAGAGAACCCGGAGGAAACCCACGCTGACACAGGGAGGACATGAAAACTCCACCCAGATTGGGATTCGAACCTGGATCCCCAGCGCTGCGAGGGGAACCCTAAGCCTACGCCTGCCCCTGTGTCGGGATAAGGCTATGGTACTAAATGTTGTAGTTCTCTGTTTGTTGGATGTTCAGGAGCACGACCGGCAGTACATGCACATCGGGACGATGGTGGAGTTCGCCTTCGCGTTGGTCGGGAAGCTGGACGTCATCAACAAACACTCCTTCAACGACTTCAAGCTCCGAGTCGGTAAGAAAGCAGAGGAACCCGGGTTCCTGTCAGAAGCACAGCCACAGACTGGTTTTGTTAAAATAAAAACTGAAGTTCTGTAGGTTTCTGTTTACGCAGCACATTAAGAACGAAACGAAGTCCGTCACTGTCACTTAAACCCGCCCAGTACGTTCCGGCAGGAGTGCTGAGTAAGCATACGGAATAAACAGATTGCGCTTCCCTTTATTAAAGGAGCGCGTAGGCCCGGATTAACGCGGGTCAGAACGTTCTGTACACAAATCAATCCACTCCACTCCGGCCGCGCTGCCTTCAGAGAAAACAATTCACTGCCGCCGTCGGTTTGATTAAATAATTAGGTTGCGGTGTTAATGGAGGTCGTCAGCACGACATTCAATCACTTGGGTCCTTATTAATCGCGGCGTTTCCAGAACGTCGCGTCAGAAAGCTTTTAATGTTCTGTAAATCAACTTCGCCATCGGGTTCCATTGATGTCTCCCACCAGGAACGCTCGACGATCCCAATATACGGCTTATTCAATCATAAATCATGCGAACATGCCACGCCTCGTTAGCTAATTAAAAACTACAGCGTTAGAAGCGCAGCCTTTTTAATGAACCTCCTGCTCGTGTTTAATGCCCGAGCTGCAAACACCCACAATGCAACAGCGTTCTCGAGAAAACGCAGCAGCTGTCTGTTGGTGCTTTGTGAACAAGATCATTTCATGCAACAAGAACCCGGGGATGGAGACGAGCAGCTCGGGAGAACATGCAAATTGCATTTTAGCAATTAACGTTACAAAAGCAACGAACCCAGAGGCCCGACTGGACAGGGGGGGGGGGGGGCCCCCCCCCCCCCCCCCCCCCCCCCCCCCCCCCCCCCCCCCCCCCCCCCCCCCCCCCCCCCCCCCCCCCCCCCCCCCCCCCCCCCCCCCCCCCCCCCCCCCTGATTGGCTGAGCCGTTTGTCCAGCCGTGACATCACTAACAATAACACACACCTGAGCGCTTCACATTCGCATCAAGGTGCGATATACACTACAATATTCTCCTGATGTTTTTTCTAAACTGCATTCTGTAGTTTGGCCACTAGATGGCAGTATGATTGTTAGAGAAACCAGAGACCTGTTATTAACGCTCAGCTTTTACTTTTAAAAAAGAACGGACTAGATTACGTCGTGTAAGAGCAGATTATTAAAGATTTTGCTTTTATTAAACACATTTATTAATCTAACCTTGTTTTTTTTTATTATATTGTGCTTTTAAACACAATTCTGAATCAAACCTTGTTTTTAATTATAGTGTGTTTGTGAGTGTTTAATTAAAGCAATAAGTCATTCGAGGTTGTGTATTATTGTGAATAAATCACAGTAAAGAGGTGGAACTGTACTCCACTACACATCAGGACTAATAACACCTCTTTATGGGATTTATTCAGATTAATGCCACGCCCTCTCGTACCTCACTGCTTTATTGTATAATTATATTACAGTCTGTACTCCTGCTGTACAGATCAGTTACTTTAGATGCGCTGTGCACCTGCAGGTATTAACCACGGCCCGGTGATCGCCGGCGTTATCGGCGCCCAGAAGCCTCAGTACGACATTTGGGGGAACACGGTGAACGTCGCGAGTCGGATGGACAGCACCGGAGTGCTCGGCAAAATACAGGTACCACACTGCAGAACACCACTTCAGCCTCTAAACCAGTCAAAAATTTGGACACGCCCCCTTCCTGCTCCACTCTCTATTTCCTCCACTTATCATACAGATGGACTTTGTAGTTCTAGTCTGTAGTCCATCTGTGTTCTGTGTTGTTGTTTGTCCCCTGTTGGTTCTCAGGAGCATCACAGAACAGGTATCATTTGGGTGGTGGATTGTTTATTGTAAGTTCTGCAGTGACACTGATGTGGTGGTGGGGGGGTGTTAGTGTAGTTTCATTTCTCCACCTCAGTGACACTGCTGGGATAGGACTAATGCACCCACCCAATAACCCCTTGCTCTGTGGTGGTTCTATTGGGGTTCTGAGCATTAGAACAGAGAACACAGTATGTCCTGTAGAACACAAACAGATAGACTACAGTCTGGAACTGTAGAACTACAAAGTCCATCTGCAGGAAGCAAAAAGAGGCGGAAAGGGGGCGTGGCCTAACTTCTGAATGCTGATCTTGACCTTCTCCTTTCACGCTGAATTTCAGGTGACGGAGGAGACCAGTAGCATCCTGCTCACACTTGGCTACATGTGCTCGTGCAGAGGAATCATCAACGTCAAGGGCAAAGGGGAGCTGAAGACGTACTTCATCCACACCGAGATGAGCCGCTCGCTCTCGCAGGGGAACGTCCTGCCGCCGTGCGACGAGTTCAGTAAGGCCGACTGACCACGAGCATGTGTAAATAATCTGGCCTTCAAACCTCGTCCCTCAGATGCACGAGGTTTGGGACGGGATCTTTAGCGCAGGGACGGCGTGCACAGGGTACCACCTGAAACTACGGTAGCAATTCTTTTGTATGAAAACGAAATACCGCCAAAAAAGTGTTTTGATGTTTTATTGCCATTGTTTTTTTTTTTTTTTTTTTTTTTTTGTAAACCTTCATTAAAATTTGTATATACTTTTGCCTTTTCGCCGAGGTCATTACTTTTTTGTGAAAAGTTACGAGCTGCTTCAAAGAAAAAGGACTCCGATCCACAAAGACGTCACATCTGGTATTTTTTCCAGGGCGGCAACGGTGGTGCAATGTTTAGCATGTTCTCCTCTCAGCGCTAGGAATCCGGTTTCGAATCCATAGAGGGAGAACTTTTTGGGTGCTGGAAAGTTACACCCAGGTCATGGCGCCAATCCATCACTAGGCAGACACACACTATACACACAATAAGGGCAATTTAGAGCAGCCAGTTCACCTTAAATCCATGTTTTTGGACTGTGGGAGGAAACCAGGAAGGTGGAGGACACCCACGCGGACACGGGGAGAACATGTAAACTTTACCCAGATCGGGATTCGAACCTGGAACCCCAGCGCAGAGAGGAGAACGTGCTAAACCACTAAGCCAACGTTCTACCCCCAAGTCTCTACCGTGGGCCATATTTTGATGTAGCACCTTCAGTTCATTTTAAATCTGGAATTCTTTATTCGTAATTAGAATTATGTTAATAAGGACACACCACAGTTAAAGGACAATCGGGATGACTTTAAAACAAGCCCCAGTTGCCCCCATTGTTCTGATATACAGTACTGCCTGTTAGAGTGAGATAGGTTTCGAATTGAAAATCTGATTCCAACGTTGGAAGCTCGTGATTTAGTCGCTGATTAACATTCTGTTCTAACGTTACACCCCCCCTCCCCCCACGCCTGGCTGGCTGATAACTGCAGGGTTTGTCACGTGCGGCGATGTTACTGCGCATCAGACGAGCGGATTCGGAGGTGGTCGGACTTGGTGAAGACCGGATGAGGATTTTTTTCGGAGCACATCTGTGCGGCGTGGCGGAGGCGCCTGGGATCGTTAGCAGGAGGCTTTGCAACACCTGATCGTCAGCCGGTGCACTAATTAAACGGGCTTAGCCGTGCCCTTTCACGGCGGCGCATGGGCTTTCGGCACGACGCGAGCCAGCTGCTGCTGCAAAGCGAGACCGGGAATAGCACCTAATGCGCCGGCCCCGCTGCCGGATGGCGCTGCCGCGGTTCTGTGAGCTAATGACCTCCTGGAGGCATTGATCTGGCAGAGTGCAGAGTAGAGTGCGGGCACCTGTATAATAAAAGCCCGGACTCCAGAAAACCGCCCTGCGTGTAATTTAGGACTTTTGTATTATTGTGGTGTGATGCTTGTTGCACAGTGGACCTGAGCGATTGTGCGTCGTACCGTGTCGTGAGGAGCCGCGTGAGCGTGTTATTTGACGTCGCACAGCAGGGCCACGCCGCGCAGGATCCAGTACTCGGGAGGCTGAGAGGTCCTGAGGTCCACGGCGGCGATGCAGTTCAGGTCGGTCCTCACGGGTTTCTTATAGATGGGACAGGAGTACAGCCGCGGGTCCTTGACGCCTGGAAAAGACAGAGACGCAGGACATGCGCTCACAACACAGCGGGGGGCGCGCCGTCCGATCGAATCCTGTCAGGACCAGACCGAGGCGAGAAGCGGGGCGGGCTCACCGTTGTTCTCGGCGTACATCCTGACCACCGGCATCATCTCGAAAAGCACTTTGGGTTTGGAATCGACGAGTCTGCAGTTCCGCCGGTCCCAGCTGGCCCCATCCAGGTACAGGCCGTACACGTACACCCCCTCCTGGGGCGGCGCCGTGATGTCGTCCTTCATCCAGCGCGTCACCTCGTTGCACAGCACCATGCGGTCCAGCGCCCAGCCTTTATTAGCGCGGGTGATCTCCTGCGGGATTCCAATGCAGGTACAACATAAGGATGTGAACGCCCCCGCTTGAGATTTTAATACCCCAGGTTACATCGTGGGCGGAACGGTGGCTTAGTTCACCTCACAGTGCCAGGGATACAGGTTCGAATCCTAATCTGGGTGGAGTTTGCATGTTCTCCACAAGTCCCCTGGGTTCTGCAGTTTCCTCTCACAGTCGAAAATCATGGATTCGAGGTAAATGAATGATCTAAATTGCCCCCTATAGAGTGTGTGTGTGTGTGCATTTGTGTGCACAGAGATGGATGGGCTTCTGTCTTGGGTGTTGTATCTGCCCAGCGCCCGAATCGTTCTCCCCTGGATGGGCATGGGGAACAAGTCAGCTGTAGTGACAGCGCTGTCATTGAGCTGTGGTTGTGTGTGTGTGTGTGTGTGTGTGTGTGTGTGTGTGCGCGTGTTTACCTGTCTCATGGCTGTGAGGAAGCCCTGGGGATTAAAAAACCCTGTCATCCAGAAGCAGTTGGGACGTCCCTCGAAGATCCAGGCCTGAAACTGTCGGTTTCGCTCCAACAGCTCGGTGAACCAGAAGCCCAGCGTGCTGGAGGCCCACGAGGCCTGAAACACACACCAACACACACTTTCATTTGAAAGCAAAGTGTAAACAGTTCACATACACTTTTATTTTTATTGCCCTACCCCTATTTATCCTGAAAACCCACCCCTATCTCTGCTCTCCTCCTAGAGCATCTAGGTTGAGGTCATCTGAAAGGTGATCAAACTGCCCTTTCTTTTAGGGGGGTTGTTGACAATTTTATCATACAGTATGTTCATTTCCAATTTATTATATAATAATAATTTATTATATATTATATTATATTTATTATATAAATTATTTTCGGTATTGCACTGGGGTGGTCTGGTGGCTTAGTGGTGTTTGCATGTTCTCCCTGTGTCTGCGTGGGTTCCCTCGGAGTCCTCTGCCTCTATATAGTCAGTGTGAGTTTGCCCAGTGATGGATTGGCGCCCTGTCCAGAGCCCGAAACATTCTCCCCTGTATGGGCATGGAGACCCCACCCCCATCCCGACCCTAGTATCTGTGTAGTCAGAAGATAATGGATGGATGGATGAACAGCCTGTAGTTTGTGCCTTTATGCACTGGGAACCGACCTTCTCCCAGCGGGCCGGGACGCGGGCGTCGTACATGCAGTCCAGTGCGTCTCGCAGGTTCTCGCTCATGACGATGGTCCCGTCGATGGCCAGCCGGAGCTCGGTGAGCGTGTGTCGGACCAGAACCAGCACGCGCTGCATCCTCTCGATCTCCTGCCGCAGGAAAATGTTCATGGGCTGCAGCGGCCCCATTTTCATCAGCCGCTCCTTAACCTGCCGCCAACACAACCACATGACATTTCAATTCACTTCATCCAAAATCCCCACCAACCCACCTCCACCCCTCCTTTAATTTCTCTTTTCTAATGGGCTAAAGCTCCGGGCAATCTCACACAATAATTTAGGAGGGGAAAAAAACAAAAAAACAAGCAGCCGGCGTCCAGTTATCACACAGGAGGAAAGATGCAAATTAGAGAGAAGTGGCGAACGAGAACATGCCAATTACAGCATGCCGGTCTCCTTAGAACCCGCAATTAGGCACAGAACTCCAAAACACCTTTAATGCAGAGCAGAATGATCCACTACCACCTGATCTCACACTGCTGCACACCGAGGGTCTGAGTAAGTACACAGTGCACACTTTACAATACGGAAACGTGCGGACGCCCCGGTTCCAAACGTACGCTCCATCGAAAACCACAGAATGGAAACCAGCTAGTGTCTGTCTCAGTATAGAGGACAATATTCATAAACACATGCGTTCGGCACGGAGAACCTAAACGGCTTATCCCTGTAACCATCAGAATTGTGTGGCAGGTTCCCTCATCATCGACCCCTGTGGGTGTGACATGTAAATGCACCCTTACTTCAGGCCGTGTAGTGTATCTAATAGACGGACCGTGGTGCGGACGGTATATACAGACTGTATTTACAGACAGCGTCCTGTTCCACAGAAAAGCCTTTCCACGTGATTGTAGGATGCTTCGTCCTACATTAGTGCACATGTCGTCTGAGAGCGTCTGGTCCGCAGCCAATTGCGTCATTTCGTCCATAGAGCCAAATCAATATCCCTTCCCTCGTATCCCAAAGCGTTATTCATTTTCCAAAAAGCCATACGTACAGCGACAGAGAGCTCTGCCGCAGGCAACACAAGCTTCCATCATTCTATCTCAGCCAGCAATCCCATTAAAACAACCTCAGGGCGTTACATACGACAACGCAACAGCAACCTCAAAGGGTACGTAGTCTGCGGGGAGTTTCTCCAGCATGTCGTTGGCCAGTCGACCCACGATGGCCTCCCTGGTCTCCCCTCCTCCACTGGAGCTGTCCTTTGGCTGGATGCTCAGGATGGTGTCCAGGACATCCTTAGCCAGTTTGCTCTGGTATGTGATGTCAGCGTTGGGATGCAGGCCGAAGACCTCTGGGGTGTCGTAGGCGGGGAGGCCCTGAATGATGGGATGGATGGATGGATGGATGTTAGAACGCATACAGGAGCAGCTGACCTGTATGTATATAAATGTATATATAAATGCATATAATTATAATTAAGGAACATTAAGGATACGGATGCAGCTCCCTTAGTGTTATAGTCTTAAACAGTTCAGTATTCTCGTCAGTATGTTCCATGCTTATTATTATTATTATTATTATTATTAAAACTAATTAAAACTGGCTTAGTGGTTTAGCATGTTCTCCTCTTAGTGCTAGGGATTCTCAGTTTAAATCCCAATCTGGGTGGAGTTCCCATGTTCTCCCCGTGGGTTTTCTCCCACAGTCCAAAAACATGTATTGAGGTCAACTGTCCAGTGATAGATTGGCGCCCTGTCCTGGGTGTATCTGCCCACAATCGAAACGTTCTCCCCTGGATGGGCATGGGGAAGCCCCCCCCCCCCAGAAGATGATGGATGGAAGGCTGCACACTGATATGTATTTTACCTTGCTATGCGTTTCCAAATACCGTGGGTACGCTGTCTGAAAACGAGGTACACTGTTATTATAGTTAATGATAATTAACTGCACCGAACACCACAATGTGGCACGCAGGTCTCAGGAGTAACGGACATGAAGGGAACCTGGTTGAGGTGGGTTTGAAGGTGGATGACAAACGAACGTACCTGGATGTACTGGAGGTACTGGTCCACGCTGGTGCAGCGGGGGATGCTGTAGCCCTTGTAGAACTGGAAGTCCGGCGTGAGCATGTTGTCGCTGAACCAAACCTTGGCGAAAGTGTTAAGCAGACGCTTGTCGTAGTCGTCGGTCACCCTGCCGCCGTACTGGATCTCACCGATCATGTAGCGCACCGTCGTCCAGGAGACGCCCTATGGACATAAATTAATATCAATCAACATCCATCCATTTCATCCAAGGTTCGAATCCCATATCTGGTTTGCATGTTCTCCACGTGCCCGCGTGGGTTTCCACATGGATCAAGGTCAATTGAATGCTCCAAATTGCCCCCTATAGAGTGTGTGTGTGCGAGTGAGTGAG
The DNA here is from genome assembly GCA_019802435.1 of Corydoras maculifer. Taxonomy (NCBI): domain Eukaryota; kingdom Metazoa; phylum Chordata; class Actinopteri; order Siluriformes; family Callichthyidae; genus Corydoras; species Corydoras maculifer. Next base: position 1,474,265 of record JAFMOD010000668.1, read on the forward strand.
TGTGTGCCCAGTGATAGATTGGCGTCCTGTCCTGGGTCTATCTGCCCAGCGCCCAAAATATTCTTATCTGGATGGGCATGGGGAACCCGACCTGAATCCGCGACCCCAGTAGAGGATTAAGAGGAAAATAATGGATGGATGGATGTATAGTGGAGGCCCAATGTCTCACCTTCTTAATGTCCACATCGTCCAGGTGGTTCTGCACAAACTGGATGGTGGCGTTAAAGTCAGCCTGGTTGAACTCGTACGGGATGTTCCAGCCCAGTGGGCCGTACTTGCGCCTCTCCTGGACGGACGAGTGCAGGAAGGCCACGCCGTACAGCATCGGGCGCCACTGCGCCATGTTACTGACGTCCAGCAGGTCCTGACTGATGCCTGCAGCAGACAGAAGGAAGAACGTAAGCGGTGCTGATCAACAGCTGGAGGGGAGGAGAAGTGCCACTTTATTTCCAGACCCCGGGCCCCAAATAGTGGCCCCTTGACAGCAATCAAGTAACTCGATGCATGTGCAGATTTGGCCGGCAGAGCGAGCCAAGGTGCTGAAGCGATCTCATCATCGCGTCTGATGCACTCATGATTCCGTGCAGCCGAGAGAAACGAAATAAACGACATGGGACGACGCGTCAACTCTGAGCTCTGCGAAAATCATACAGTCCCTAATTTGACGTTTTGCCTTCGAAGTGGCCTCATCAGTAAAAAGGTAAAAGTCCTGCATAAGAAATCCCTTTAATGTAACAGACGTACAAACGCAGCATTATTTATAAATACAAAAACTAAAGCTCTGACGGTTCGGTCAGGTATCACGAGCTGAATGATGCTGATGCAGGAGCAGAACATCAGCCTTTCAGAGCTACTTCATAATTTAGATTTACATACAGAACCCGTGGCAATCTGAGGGAGATGATGAGAGGAGGAAGAAAAAAAGGGCCAAAGAAAACTCCAAAACTCTCAAATCTGAACTTTAAATTCATACGCATTCAATATAATGTGAAACAGTTTAGGGAAGGCCCTTTTCCTATTACATGATGACAGTGCACAAAGCAAGGTCTTTAAAGGCTGCGTTTGCTGTGAAAGAGCGGGACTGCTCTACTATACAGGTTTGGATCGAACTGGAATGCTGATTGTGTGCCTTGAGATGCTCAGAGATTCCATCCATCCATTATCTTCAGCTTTATCCTCTATTACGGTCGCGGAGGGGTTCCCCATGCCCATCCAGGGAAGAAAGTTTCGGGCGCTGGGCAGATACACCCAGGACAGGGCGCTAATCCATCACTGGGCACACACTCACTCACACACACAAACACACACACACACACACACACACACACACACACTATATGGGGCAATTTGTAGAATTCAATTGAACTTTAGTCATGTTTTTGGACTGTGGGAGGAAACCGGGGGTTCTCCTCTCAGCGCTGAGGATCTAGGTTTGAATCCCGATCTGGGTGAAGTTTCCATGTCCTCCCCTTATCAGTGTGGGTTTCCTCCCACAGCCCCAAAAACATGTTAAATTGCCCCTATATACTGTGAGGGAGTGAGCGATAGATTGGCAGCCTGTATTAGGTTTATCTGCCCAGCACCTGAAACATTCTCCCCTGAACCGGCATGGGCATGGGCATGGGGAACCCCCCCCCCCACCCCCATCATGACCCTAGTAGAGGATAAAGCAGATGATGGATGGATGGATGGATTCTGTCTGTGGGCTCACCCCCATAGGTCCTCTTGAGTCCAGCTTTGAGACCCTGCGGCGGCTCATTAGTGAACTTGATGGCCATCTGCAGCAGCGTGATGGGAAAGTGCCGATGCTCCTCTGTGGTCACCCACAGGCGAAAACCGTCGTGCACGCTCTCCGTTTCGGTCACCGTGTCCATCAACTCATCCAGGAAGTCCAGCCCCAGGTGGCAGTTCTGCAGCAGAGCCCAGCCGCCCTGCGTGGTTCCAGAAACACATTAATGCCGTTCGGCAGCGAACGATCGCAAACACGCAGAGCAGCTTTCGGCTTTTAAAAATAAGCCTCAATAAAAAACACTGGGAAGCGTTTCAGCTGCGCTTACATTAGCCATGGAGTGCTGCAGCAGTTTGCGGGCGTGCACCTCCTGCCCCTGGCCCATGGAGACGTAGCGTGTCTCTATCTTTAGCCTCTTGCCCAAAGCGATAATGGAATCGGTGGGGTCCGAGCCCATGGACAGGAAGCAGATGAGCGGCGTGCGAGGGTCCGACTCCTCCCAGGTCTTCTCCAGATCCAGAATCACACCCTCAGAGTACCTCTGGCCCAACGAGTCTGTAATGTACTTACGGGCCTTCGTTTAAAAAACAAAAATAATAAGAAAAGTAAATGTAAACACTTAATAAGAACTGTGACATCATCAAAGTGTCCAATTTAATTATTACAGCTTTATCAACTTTATGGTTTATCTTTGTCATACAACCAGCATCGAGGCAAGTGCTGGAGAACATGTTGAAGTGTGTGAGTATTGCAATATGCGTTTGTGTGTGTGTGTGCCTCGTGTGTGTGTGTGTGTGTGTGTAACCTGTGCGATGGTCCTATCAGGGCACCAGGAACGAATCAGAAGCAGGCGTCTGAAGCAGTCGAGTGATTTATCATAAGCGTTGGGGATCGGCTCCTCCTCCGGCGCCTCCTTATCAAACCAGCTCCTCCACTGCTTCTCATATCTGCCAGTCTGCACACACACACACACACACAAACACACACACACACACACACGTTAGTCAGCATCATCTTTAGATTCGAACTAGATCAGATAACACACACCTCTGAGCGCTTCACATTCATATCAATGCGTGGTATACAATAGATTATTTTACGGATGTTTTTAATAAACTGCGTTCTGTAATTTAGCCACTAGATGGCCACTAGAATAAGCGTTCATTTTAAAAACTATATTATGTCACAGAAGAGCAGATTATTAACGATTTTGCTTTCAAACACAATTATGAATCAAACCTTTTTTTTTATTTTATTCATGGTGACGGTAATTGAATCCCGTCTGCATCTGTTTCCCGCCGGGTGAGTGAGCGAGTTAAAACACTCCAGCTCATTAATTATTAATGCATTCACCGCTGAGAGAGGAGCCCTGGAAAGCGAGTTCACCTGATCGAGGATGTCGGAGAACTGCCACAGCTTGCTGAGCTCCACCAGGTTGAGCCAGGTCATGTCCAGAATCCACTTGGCTGCTTTAGGAGGACAGGCTTTCAGATCCAGAGACGCCCCACCTGAGCAACACACGAACATACACAGTACATCAGGCTTTGCAGACACTTTTATTAAGAGTCAAGGGCCTCGCTCAAGGGCCTCGCTCAAGGGCCCACACAGGCAACTTTAGGTGGATTTAAATTTGATTTAAAACCCCAAACCTTTAGACTGAGCTACCACACCTTAAATTATTATAAACAAATAACAAAAAACATACATATACACTTAAATACATGCATTTATTTATTATTATTAATTAATTTAAAATAGGCTCATACTGATGAGGTTATGCAGTGCTTGCTGCAGCACTCACTGGCCCAAACCAGACATACAAACAATTACATTTAAATCTAGACAATTTTGCATCGATATTTTTTTTTACCCAGAATAATAACAATTACATAAAATACAATTAAATAAAAATAATAGATGTAAAATCAGTGAATTGAAATCAAAAGCTCTACAAAGTCTCCTGTAATCAATTTTTAACGACCTCATTAACCGGCTACTTATCAAATAAGAGGCTTAATGTAATTAGCAACAAGGCAAGATGCATATTTTGAGACCTCCAAGTTGTTAGACACTGCCAGTGTTACATGGCAAAAAAGAACATACCAAACATCAACTTTTCAGAGACACAGTCTGTGTGTACCTCAGTGGGAATGTGGGATATCTTTTGTGGGAATGTGGGATATCTATTGTGGGAATGTGGGATATCTTTTGTGGGAATGTGGGATATCTATTGTGGGAATGTGGGATATCTTTTGTCAGGACGAATGGCGTACCTTTAATTAAGGTCAGGAACTCGTCGTGTTTGATGCGGCAGCTCTGCATGTCGATCTTCAGAGCCAGCAGCAGAGTGAAGAGGAACTTGTGCTCCTCATACAGACCTCTGGCGGCGTAGTTGTGCACCTCGTAGGTCATGTAATCGATGATGTTGCTGATCCGTTTGCTCATAATCGGACTTCTCTGAGACCTGGGGGACGAGATCGAGGGAACGGATTTGAACTTTGGCGTGTCTGATGGCGTCAGATTCAGATATCTTATGAACATCACTAACAAAAAGGCACTCGGAGCTACTTTTAACCTTTGAAAATATTCTGAAACCTGCAGCACATCAACACGTCAGACCTTGAGGTGTACAGGCTACAACAGCAGGACGCCATAACCAGCACCTCACACACACGTTACCTGGCTAAGGACAAATCAAAGAGGCCGAGGAACTGGCGCAGCGAGGTCTGGTACATCACGTTCACCATGCTCATTTCAGTTATCAGGAAGTAGAGAATGCTCCCTCTGGTGGCCACTGTGCAGAGAAGCAGATGCCAACAGTAAGTCGGAATATAAGAGGGAGGAGCAAGCAAGACGCTGAAATTGAGGGGCAGTCGTAGGTTTGTGGTAGAGGAACCCGCCTTGCGACTTGAAGGTCCAGGGTTCGATTCCCGGTCCCGCCAAACACCATGGCTGAAGTGCCCTTAAACAAGGCACCTCACCCCAATTGCTTCATGGGCACTATGTACAGGGCCGCCCACCACTCCGGGCAAGTGTGCTCACTTCAGTGTGTTTGTTTGTGTGTGTGTGTGTGTGTGTGTGTGTGTGTGTGTGTGTGTGTGTGTCACTGCACGGATGGGTTAAATGTGGAGGACACAATCCTCTGTATTTAAATAAATAAAAAATGTCTTCTGTTGGCATGCCATATGAATATTAGAGTTGCAGTGTGCCCTGGAGTGGGTGACCTTTGCACTACTCTGGAAATCATTTGTATGTTTTAATGTATAAATCCCTCTGTCGTTCTGAACTGGTTCTTTTCTACAGCGATAGAAGATTCAAACCAGGTTCCGTTACCAGGTCGGTATTCCTCTCGTGCTGCGTTGATTTGGACCTCAGTTTCGGCGGCGATCTGGAGCTTGATTGTGACCTCCTCCGCCGTGCGCTTGGTGTTGCCCAACACTGTGATCAGGCTCTCATCATCCACCAGCGAACCCTGCGTGCTGGTGAGCCTGAAGAGTAGGTTGTCCTCCAGCTCCTTCATCTTGCGCTTATTAGCAGTCACGTCCTCCACGAGGTCCGTGCGCTCCTTCTCCAGCTCCTGAAGCAAAGTTCCAATCACATTTAATATGTTTCCGTTCAGGAGGAACGAGGGGGCAAACACCAACACCCTAAACGCTCAGAATCCACACTTTACATTTAATTCACTTTGGTGAATTCCCGGTTTAAATCCCCATCTGGGTGGAGTTTCCATGTTCTCACCGTGTCCGCGTGGGTTTCCTCCGGGTTCTCCGGTTTCCTCCCACAGTCCAAAAACATGGATCAAGGGCAATTAAATTCTCCAAATTGCCCCATATAGAGTGTGTCTGTGTGAGTTAGTGTGTGCCCAGTGATGGATTGGCGTCCTGTCCTGGGTGTGTCTGCCCAGTGCCCCAAACGTTGTCCCCTAGATGGGCATGGGGAACCCCCCCGCGACCCTAGTAGAGGATAAAGCGGAAGATAATGGATGGATGATTACTACATCATCGTTAGTCTTTTTAGTACATCAACAAAACTCCCACAGCTTTTGAGCTTTAACCTTTTTAGAAAAGAATTTCGTACGGACTCCGCAGTCTGACCTCCCACTGCTCAGACACAGACAGACAGATGTAGCTGCATAGCAACTGTGCAGGATGCTGGTTACAGCTCAGACTTAATTACGCTGAAGGATACGGACCAAAATCAATACGTTATATCATCTGCGTCAGCGTGAGTCCATTTTATTTTTTTATATTTATATATTTTTTTACGTTGTTCTCTCCACAATTGACAAAGACGCCTTTAAAAAAAAGTTTTGGAAATTAGAGTTTTTTGTGGTAAACACGGCTAATTTAAGTTTTAATAAAGAAGCCTTCACGGTCAGACTCGTTCGCTAACAAAACCGATAAAGCAGAAGAACGAACGGACGGCTGATAAACGACGTTAACGCAGGCTATTATCGTTCTGAGTGGTTTCTAAATATAGAGCAGACATCAGCGGTGAACTAAAATAATATGAAATTACATAATGGGCCACTTACAGCTCAGTGCAGTCATCATGTTGGCAGACAGGCTGCATGTTAAGTATCTCTGAGAGACTCATCAATTACAAAAATGCATAACGAACATCGGCCATATTTTTAATTCCTGGATGTAAAGGTGGAGTTGTGTTTTTATAACAGACTTCAGGGTCTGCGTCCATAAAACACACACAGTGCTGAATGAGATTCTCATATCAGTTATTACACACACACACACACACACACACACACACACACACACACACACACACACACACACACAACTACACCTCTTTATTTTTCAGCTCAACCCTCCATACAGATGGAGTTTGTAGTTCTACAGTTCTGTTCTGTAATCTGGTTCTCTGCATACTCTGTTAGTCCTCTTTACTCTGTTCTCCGACGATCGGGACCCCCCACGGAGCAGCTCTTAATAGGGTGGTGGATGATTAGTGTTTCTGCAGTGACACTGACATGTGCTGCAAGGTGGATGTACAGTGAGTGTACAGGGTTTACACTTCAGCAGCGCAACATACACACATATCTGCACCACCATGTGACATGGACTACAGAATGAAACTGTAGAACTACAAACTCCATCTGTACTGAAGGTGAAGCCAATAAAATAAAACTCTTATAAAGTGTCAGTATGATTTACAGCATTGAATCATCTATAACGAAGCTTTTTTAAACCTGTTTCTCGGTGAGGATGACGCGGCCGAGCAGCTGCTCCTCCAGGCCGCGCATAGTGACGGTGAAGTCGATGATGGCGGTGCGAGCGCTGATCTCCGGCGTGTACGCCGGATTCGGCAGCTTGGTGGTGACGTAAAGTCGGAAGCCCTTCATCACGTCCACTTCCTTGTCGCCCACTTTCACCTGGGTAACAAAATGACAAAGCACAATGTGATAGGCCCACCATAAGCCCCGCCCTCAAGACCCCCCCCCTATTATTTCAGCACCTAAAATAAGTCCTTGTTGGAAAACCTTTAAGAATCACTGATCTTCAAAACTCAGAATTGTAATTTTGTAATTGTAATTAGCATGTTCTCCTCTCAGTGTTAGGGATTACTGGTTCAAATCCCAATCTGGGTGGAGTTTCCATGTTCTCCCTGTGTCCGCGTGGGTTTCCTCCGGGTTCTCCGGTTTCCTCCCACAGTCCAAAAACATGGATCAAGGTCAACTGAATTCTCCAAATTGCCCCATATAGAGTGTGTCTGTGTGAGTGAGTGTGTGCCCAGCGATGGATTGGTGCCCTGTCCTGGATATACGACCCTAATAGAGGATAAAGCGGAAGATAATGGATGGATGGATTTACCTTGAATCCATGTTTTTGGAATGTGGGAGGAAACTGGAGAACCCGGAGGAAACCCACACGGACACGGGGAGAACATGGAAACTCCACCCAGATTGGGATATTAAATTAACAGAACTTGTCAGAACGAGTTCTCCAAATTGCCCCATATAGAGTGTGTGTGTGTGTGTGAGTAAGTGTGTGTCCAGCGATAGACCTGGATGGACATGGAGGAAGATAATGGATGGATGGTTACATTTTGTTTGTCGCAACGGTAGAAATTTCAAAGCAAAACGACACGAACGACAAACCGAGCTTCTGTGCATCAAAAACAACTCGGCGCTGCACACAGAGCGACAATAACGCAGGGTGACGGCGCAAACACCGCGGCGCAATCTCATCTGATCCGCCATTAAGGCGAGAGAAAGAGATCAGGTGTTCGCACCTCCACATCAGAGGAGCCGCGAGTGAAAGCCGTCAGAAGCCCGGCCCGAGCTTTGGGCTCATTATATCCTGACGTCTGAGGCGCTGCCACACATTTTTTTTATAGAGAGACCCTTTAATGAGGCAGCTATACTTTCACACACACACACACACACGCACGCACGCACACACACACACACACACACACACACACACACACGTCAGCTCTCTCTCTCGAACCTCTCTCCCCGTCCCTCTGATTACACCGTGGGCCAAATTTAACCACATTTGCATCTCTGATTGAACAAACCTGCTGACATGAGAATGTCGCGCACCAGAAATAGACTCCAAAAACGCGAATGTGAAGGAGATGCGATCGCACTTTGGGGGGGGGGGGGGCGATAATTTAGACTACAAAGAAAAACCCAGCTTAACTTTTCATCCACCACATGGACAAAAGTATTGGGACACGTCCCTCAATCAGTCAGCTCAGGTGGTTTATGAGTCCCTTTGTATGAATCACACACCCCTCCATGTGTTCTGGCCGATTCTGCTGAGTGGGAACAGTTTGGGGAAGGCCCTTTTCCTGTTCCAGTCCATGCATTTAATGTAACTTCATTTAAAATAAAAAAAACTCCACACAGATGAATGAAGCAGACAGAAATAACAGAGTAAACAAAGCGCTCATGGTTTTTTGAAACGTACTTTGTAAGTGGAGCCAGTTTTGATGAAGTTCTTTTCCAGCACGTTGTCCAGCGCGGGGTCGAGCTCCTCGCCCACGTCTTCGATCAGCAACGGCCGTCCCAGGGACAGACTGTCTTCCAGGTGGTTTCTGAAGTACTTGTGGTTTAAAGATGTGATCTGCAACAAAACGCACTTCAGATCGCTCGAGGACCTTCACCGAGACGCCGCAAGGACGGCTGGACGAACAAAGACTGAACTCGAACGCAGCAAAAAAGGACTCTCACAATCCTTTACCCCGTGTGCAGCATTACGTCCCAACAAAATCGAAAACATGTGCAAATATCATTATAGCAGCAGACAAAGGTTTGGACACGCCCCTTTTTGTTTAACTTATTCTTCATGTTATCAGCTCCACTTACCATATAGTTTTAAAGTTACAGAATACGGTCCATCTGTTTTTGTTCTACAGTACATACTGCGTACTCAGTTCTAATGGTCAGAACCCCAATAGCACCACCACAGAGCAGGGGTTATTGGGTGGTGCATTATTCCTATCCCAGCAGCGTCACTGGGGTGGAGAAATGTAACTACAGCAGCACTACTGCACTAAGACCCCCTCACCACATCAGTGTCAGTGCAGAACTGATAATAAACAATGTGAAGTAGAGGTGATCGCACTTGGGGGGGGGGGGGGTGATGATGGACAGAAATATCGGGACACGCCCCTCAATCAGTCACCTTTTTTTTTTTATTATTTAACATATGATTTATAATAAAACATATGAAGTCCCTTTTTTCACTGGTATATGATTCACACACCTGTCCATGTGTTCTGGATGATTCTGCTGAGTGGGAACAGTTTGGGGAAGGCCCTTTTCCTGTTCCAGTCCACACAGCGGGGTCTATCATGGCATGGCTGAGATAGTTTGGGATGAAAGTTCACTGCAGAACTGACTATAAACAATCCACCACCCAAATGATACCTGTACTGTGATGCTCCAGACCAACAGAGAGCAGAGAACCAACAGGGGACTGACCAAAAGCAAAGAACTACAGTCTGTAATTGAAAACCCATCATATTGTAAGTTTGTTTCTGTACCTGCAGCTCGTTCTTGGCCTCTTTGTTCTTGATCCAGCTCTTGCCCTGCGTCTGCGGGTCGATGAGCAGAGGGAAGCGGGCCGCTTTGTCCACGATGATCCCATTCTGGATGGACAGGTCGTCATTGGGCAGGCCCTGCAGGTTCCACTCACTAACAGTGGGCGCGTCGATCAGCATCTCGGTCAGGTTCAGGTTGGTGCCGAAGGGAATGTGGCGCATCCTCATCTCACTCTGCCAGTCGCCCAGCAGAAGGTTCCGAAACTCCTGGTTGAAGGGGCCGGAGTAGGAGAGGAAGGCTGTGGCCAGCAGGACGTCCCCTGATGAAGAGGTTATGTACATTATTTCACACGTAATCAATACGAATGTTATTAAATCAGACAGAACGAGATGAATCTCCTACAGACTAATGAATAATTAACACATTAAATCAGAATGGAACTCTAACGGGCTCTGGTTTAATGCCGTGAACTCAGGCATCGGCATTAATCTTAATTTAATATCATTTTAAAAGCCCTCAGGCGTTTAGAGTAATATATAACTATAATGTGAGATAATAGACGACACATTTAATCCTAATCCCATTGAAGAACCGCAATAAGATTAACATTAATGCATTACAACTTTCAAAGCGGCTTTAATAAGATATTAATGCTCGAGGTATCAGTGACACGTTTTGTTATTTTAATATCCCAATCTGGGTGGAGTTTGCATGTTCTCCCTGTGTCCGCGTGGGTTTCCTCCCACAGTCCAAAAACATGGATCAAGGTCAAGTGAATTCTCCAAATTGCCCAATATGGTGTGTGTCTGTGTAAGTGACTGTGTGTCCAGCAATAGATTGGCGCCCTGTCCTGGGTGTATCTGCCCAGCGCCCGAAACGTTCTCCCCTGGATGGGCATGGGAAACCCCCCCCCCCATGTTTTTTGACTGTGGAAGGAAACTGGAGAACACGGAGGAAACCCACGTGGACACGGGGAGAACATGGAAACTTCACCCAGATTGGGATTCGAACCGGGAATCCCTAGTGCTGAGAGGAGAACATGCCAAACAGAGACGGGGAGAACATGCAAACATCCAGATTGAGATTTGAACCTGGTCCTCGGTGTCGATGTTCTACCCACTACAAAAATGTGTGTGTATTTTTTATTTCTTGTTTATTTAGAGTTAGTTTGTGGTTTTAATATATTGAGGGTGTGTTTATACCCACTCTGTTTATTCCTCAAACATGCAAATGGACGATTATGCAAATTAGGCAATGATGTCAATTGTGTCAGTGACTTTTAGGACAGCCAATAGTGACTTTCCTTACTGAGGAGCTGTGGACAGACTCAACCTGCGGATTTAAAACGTACCGACGAGTCTCTTGGTTTGAGCTGCAAACTCTTTGCTCTGTTCGGTCCATCGAGCCTTCTCACCCGCCAGCCCGCTGATCAGACTGGACGCCGTCTGCATCTTGTGTCTGCAGCGTTCCGCGTCCTCCAGCAACGTCTGACGAGAGAGAGAGAGCGAGAGAGCGAGAGAGCGAGAGAGAGAGAGAGAGAGAGAGAGAGAGATGATTGAGGCGTGACAGATCGGTGACCCGGACTTTCGTCAGCGCTGAGTCCCGGTGGTTTCAGAACCTTATTTAAAATTCCGAGTTTGTTCTTTTAAGTCCACTTCTCCTCCCCAAAGTGCAAACACGCTAAATATCAATCAGCAGTGCCGAATCAGTCCGCCCGCCGCCGCTAATGACACAATTATCAGCTAACGAATGTGACGCTAATGTAGCTGATTGTCCCGAGCATCGCTCGCACACGCCGTGAGAACACATAATGTGCAGACGGAGCGTTTCATCCGGAGGAAGGGGGTGGGGGAGTGGGGTGGGGGGGGGGGTTCAGAACATCACTCCCAAACGCTTTCACGACGGGAAATAAATACAGGTCTGTTTCGATTAATCAGAAACAAATAGATGTACGTTACATATTTACATTTACATTCAGTCATTCGTCTCTGACTTACAAATGAGTTCTCCTCTCAGCACTAGGGATTCCCGGTTTGAATCCCAATCTGGGTGGAGTTTCCATGTTCTCCCCGTGTTCACGTGAGTTTCCTCTGGGTTCTCCGGTTTCCTCCCACAGTCCAAAAACAGGGATCAAGGTCAAACGAATTCGCCAAATTGCCCCATATAGAGTGTGTGAGTGAGTGTGTAAGTGAGTGTGCCCAACGATAGATTGGCATCCTGTCCTGGGTGTGTCTGCCCTGAGCCCGAAACATTCTCCCCTGGATGGGCATGGGAAACCCCCACCACCACCCTAATAGAGAATAAAGCGGAAGATAATGAATGAATGAATGAATGAATGGACTTATAATAGACAGAGCAACACCGTCAGAAGTCTATCCATCCATTATCTTCCGCTTTATCCTCTATTAGGGTTGCGGGGGGGGTTCCCCATGCCCATCCAGGGGAGAATGTTTCGAGTGCTGGGCAGATACACCCAGGACAGGGTGCTTTAGACCTTGTGAGAATAGTTTGGGGAAGGCCCTTGGAGGGTTTTTTATTCCACAGCATGAATGAAGCCAGTGCGCCAGACAAGGTCTGTTCCCCATTCGGAACCGCAGGCCAGGTCCTTTCTCCAGCATCGGTGTCTGACCTTACAGATGCCCCTCTGGATCAGCCGCCAGGAAACCGAACAGCTCAGACACTCTGCGGAATGTAAAAACTCTCCTGTGGGGGGGCGATGTGTAGGTGTTCCTGCTTAACTGAATTAATTAATTACATCTCGTCTTTCGGTCATTAGCCCACATGTACTGCAGTCTTTAAACGAACGGAGTCACCTGTTTCTCCATCATGGCATTCTCATACTGCGCCCGCACCACGTCCAGCTCGGCCTGTTTCTCGTCCAGCTCGGCCTGAGCCTTCTGCAGGTCCAAGTTAGCGATGGCCAGCCTGCTCTCCTGGACCACCAGATTAGCCTGAGAGGTGACGAGAGACCGAGGAGATGAACTATTAGCATTTTTAACATCAGTACATTTGCCTTAGGGCTTCTTCCCCCAGGTTATCAGACTGCTGACCAATCACAATCAAGTATACAAATTGCCCTCACGTAGAACTGGACTAAACACACACACACACAAACACACACACACAAAATTACAATGCCAAATTGCTGCCATTTAATGCATTGCATACTTTTTTATTTTACATTTAATGACAATTGCCCCTGCAAACACACTGTTTACATTTAGAACCTTGGACATATTTTGCACCTTGTGGCTCACACCACTAGAGGGCCACTTGCACTGTTCCCCCCTGTTACTTAAATGCTTATTCTCCTGTATCCATCCATTCTTTATCTTCCACTTTATCCTCTACTAAGTTTGCGTGGAAGAACCCCATCCAGGGGAGAACCTATCAGGAGATACACCCAGGACAGGGCGCAGACTCACTCACACAGACACACTCTATATGGGGCAATTTGGAGAATTTAATTGACCTTGATCCATGTTTTTCGGACTGTGGGAGGAAACCGGAGAACCCGGAGGTAGAGGATTAATTGGAAGATAATGAATGAATTAGAGATCAGATGAGGCTCACCTTCAGAGGCAGGACTTCTTTGTTGATGGAGAAGAACGTTGCCATGGCTTTGGTCCAGGAACAGAGACCCGCCACATTGCCGCACACCCGCTTGGCTGTCTCGATGTTGTAATCGGACATCTCGAAATACGGGCAGAGCAGCTCCACCGCCTCCTCGTTGATGGTGTCTTTAGGGAATTGCTGACGGGACGAGACGAATGGAATGAGGACTGATCGCTCATGCGCCGGTCTGAGACTCGGACCTTTCTGATTATGGGGTCACACCGTCTTTACATCGTCCGTGCTTCCACATCTCAGCAGTTCCACGAATCAATTATATATTAATGTCTATAGATCAGCGGCACTGCCCTCTGTCTGCTGCAGGCTGAGCTCGGGGCTGCATACACACTCGCCCCACCATTTATTAGGAAAACCTCTTCAATTCTGTATTCATTCTATATGTTATTGGTTCTATTCACCACGTATGTCAGAGGTCACTAATAGACGAACCGCAGTCCAGACCCAGACGTCGTTCATGCCGGACGCAAACCGATAAACTTTTGATTTCATATTCGTTGTTTATTTTAAGCGTCTTTACTGCTGTTTTATTTACATTTTCTATTAACACACATTTTATGATGCACTTTATTTAAAAGCAGCATGTTTCTCTAATCTAGCTTTTGTATTTACTTAAAGGAAAAATATACGTTTTAGCTTTTATAAAAAAAAAATTTAATTACTTAATTAATTTATTAATTACATTTATTGCTTTTATTTATTCAGTTTAGCATTTAAAACAATGAATATTGTTAAAACATATCGAATGATTGCGGCAGCGTCGCCGTGGCATGGGGCAAGAAGGCAGAGCCGTTGTTAATTGACTTTAATTATAGTCATTCTAATGAAGTCTGCGCCCTTTAAAAATGGAAAAATCGCGTGCCGCAGGGTGAGAGAACTTTTGAGGTGGAAATGTGCAGTGTCAGCAATAAATCCCGTTCATTGGTGGGAAACCCTGTCATTCATTCCGCCCTCCAGTACAGTCAGATTTTTTAAATTGGTTTTGTCTTTCAGTTTTTAAAATAATAATAATAATGCTGACAGAGCTACTGGGCTCTTTAGTATTCGGGATCTGGCACTAAATCATAACGCGAGATAGATTATAGATTATAGATAGATTACGACGGTCCAGACATTGGCCTGATGAAATTTCCTGTAACTGGTCCCTACTGAGTTCTAATGAAATCCCCCTGATGCAGATAGAGTTTGTAGTTCTACAGTTCCATTCTGTAGTCCATCTGTTATAATGTATAATGATAGTAAACTGCCCAGTTCATATATAAAGGCATTTCCTGTCATGCTTTTGGTACCTGAAGGCTCCCCAGGAAGTTTCCGGCGGTCATGAGCTTAAGGGATTCCTGCCAGGACGGAGTCAGGCTGTTCTTCTCGGCGTCGAACTTGACGGGGTTGAGTCGCCGCTGGAAGAGCAGCAGCACGCAGTCCATGATGCGCATGATGAGGTGAGGAGGTCGGCCCAGGGTCCGCACCGTCGCGATGTCCGACGGTTTGATCGTCTGACGACGGAGATGAAGAAAGAAAATGAGGATGATGAGGACAGCACGCCACTCATAATAACACGTCTTTTCTACACTTACATCGCCCTGAAACGATGTGAAGCATCAGGCAGCGAAACGTTTATGAAGTTATTAACTGATCAGAGAACAGATTCAGAATCACTTTGATCTCGTATCCGTTTGGGATGTTAGAAAATAAAGGATGGAGATAAATAGCAGCCAATAAAAATGCAGAAGTGGTGTGCGATGCAAGTTTAATTTAGGGAAATAACTGCAGCAGTGTGTGTGTGTGTGTGTGTGTGTGTGTCAGAGAGAAAGAACTCTGTCTCCTGCAGTGTCTCTGCTATCAGCACCTCTATTTTTATACTCTAGCAGGCAGCCTTTAATTACCTTTAGAAAACATCACACACACACACACACACACACACACACACACACATATATATATATATATACACACCCTAATACACATGTACACACAGACTCTAACAAACCTTAATAAGCATTATTGTGCACAGTGACAAATGTGTTATAAGCACACTTGCTTGCACACACACACACACATACACACACACTCACACACTCACACACACTCCAACACACAAACCCACTGATGCGGGCACACACACACAAACACACCATCAGTCATCCTCTCCCTGCACTTTATTTGTTTTTGTGTCGGTCGGTCGGTCGGTCTGTCTGTCTGTCTGTCTGTCTGTCTGTCTGTCGGTCCGTCTGGTTGTGTTTGAGTTCCTCGGGTCCTATCTCTTCTCCTCTTCTCCTCAGTGTATTATTTTGTTATCTTGATTGTCTCTTCACATTTGACGGATCTGCTCTTTTATTTAATGATGAGTTTAAAACTGATTGCTGTGGTGTGTGTGTGTGGTGTGTGTGTGTGTGTGTGTGTGTGTGTGTGGTCTTGGTCTGAACCTCACCTGCAGTGCCGCCTCGGCCTCCTCCAGCGCCGGCTTGGCTGCCTCCAGCTTCCCCTCGGCCACGGCCTTGTCCGCGGAGATGCTGTCCACGATGGCCTGGGCCTTGTCCTTCACTTTCTGCACCTCCACCTTTACTTTCTCTGCGGCTTGAGCTTTCACCGTCACTTCTTTCAGCACCTGTCGACAAGTTACAAGAAAAAAACCTATGTTCAATCTCAAGCATTGATGAGTGATTAAGGCACTTTGGCATGTTCTCCCCAATATTTATATTGTATGTTTCTAATATGATTGCACATTATATAATGCATGTGTACCATGTCGGCCTTTTTGTTGGCGACCTGTAGCTCCTTCTCCTTCACCTCCAGCTCCTTGCTGAGCTCAGCGACCGACTCTGAAGCTTCCTTCAGCTTCTCCAGACCCGTGTTCATCCTAACCAAATAAAAAAAACACATCGGCTCGCGTCATCTTTCTGTAAAACAGGTCCGAACGCCGGCGCATGGCGGGTGAGTCGCGGTTACCGCTCGGCAAGGGTCTGGACTTCAGAGAGCTTCTCCTTGTAGATGCCCTTGTAGCCCTGGATGAAGGACAGGTAGGATTTGGGCGTGACGTGAGTCGAGCGGCGATATCGCTGAAAATATTCCACACACTTCTCCGCCACGCCATCCTGGAAGGAGCCCATGCACTGCACCACCTCCTGTTTCACCTGGGGGGTGCAGTCGATGTTGTATGTGGACAGGAAGTGCTCGGAGACTGAAAGGGACACAACAGCCAAAAGTTTAAAATGTTTTCCACTCGCTTCATAACCTTCATTAAAGGTGCAGTGTGTGATATTTAAAGGAATTAATAAAAAGATCAAATCCCAGGAGTCCCATGACTAAAACTAGAACACTAAATAAGTGGTTCCTGAAATTCTAGCTGCCTCATACCAACTATCAAGCAGGGTGGTGCAGGGTTCATATTCCAAACTTGTTTAATACAAACCTGAGGAGAAAGACGATCCGAACTTTATCCCAAACTCAAATTTAGGGGCAGATCGATGTCGGGACCGGGTATACAGACAGATCAATTTAATTTGGCACTGGCCATTTTATTTACCTAATTATTTAACTGGCACTGGACTTCTGACACTCCCGCGATTTGTATAAAGATCGATGGGGGGCAGATCGTTCAGCGTCGCAGCTCCTAAATTAAAAACTGTTTTATTTTCCTCACAGTATTGATATTTTATGTGATTGTCAAGCGTTCTTGAAAGGCGCTATATAAATAGAACTTATTATTATTATTATTATTATTATTATTAATCAATCAATACAGTCATTTAAATAACAGATGAAAGGATGGGTGTAATTTTACCCCTTAATCTGTACTGCATTTTAAAAATGCTTCCTTCCCGGGAAAATAACTGTATTATATTCCATGTTCATCTCGCTCTTGGCTCTTAAATAAATGTTAGTGTGAGATGCTGAATCTACAACCTGCATAAAATAATAATGTGGAACTTTAGAAGACGAGGCTGCAGGGAGATGTCAGACTGTATAAGTGAAGTATAAAAGGTACAGAGACTGCAGCACTAAAGGTCCGACGGGTCACGTGGACGCCTAAATGTCTTAATAA
This sequence comes from Corydoras maculifer, assembly GCA_019802435.1. NCBI lineage: Eukaryota > Metazoa > Chordata > Actinopteri > Siluriformes > Callichthyidae > Corydoras > Corydoras maculifer. Next base: position 1,491,674 of record JAFMOD010000668.1, read on the forward strand.
AGCCAATTTAAATCAGGGTTAAATAGGGTTTTTAGACAGATCCTCTCACTGAGAGATTATTTTAATAAATATTAATTAATACTCTTATTTTATCTCTTACTTCACATATGAGGGATGAGGCAGCTGCACTATATCAGTAAAAACTGTCATGAATTATTATTCCACATCTTATTAATTAACCCTCATCCTCAACACCATCCACTGGGTTTGGATAAGGATAACTGCCATCTAGTGGCGAGTTGCCAGATTGCACTCAACTTAAAAAAATTAATTGTTAGATAACAGAAGACAATGATTAATCGATCGATTAATTAATTACACGTTTGCAAAAAGACCCCAAAACAGTGCAAACCTGCGATGAGGGCGTCTTTGGGCCAGCGGCTGAACCAGTCCATGGTACACCCCGATATGAGGGCGGGAAACTTGAGGGCCCGGTTCCGAAACTTCTCTCCCACCGGTGAAAAGCACAGCACCACATGCAGGTTCTGCCTCACGCGGCTCATGAAGTAGTCCCGCAGGCTCTCGTTGGTGGGCGGTCGCCGTGGAAACTGGCGTTTCATCACCGGGATGAGGTCGTTGAGAATTTCGTCAATCTCGTCCCTTGCAAAAAGGCTGGAGACCTGCAGAGGGCGATATAATCTCCAGAGTTATTTCAATGGGCATTTCTCGGGCTATTGGTTTAAAAGTAGTGGGCGTGGCCTTATAGGAGAGCTTCTAACCTACTGAAAAAGGTGTGGCTTCCTGTTCGTTCTCTGGACTGTAATTGTGAGACATATTAAAGGAGGCGTGGCCTCTGTATTTCGTAGACATATTACAGAAGGCGTGGCCTCTGTATTTCTCTGACATATTAAAGGAGGCATGGCCTCTGTATTTTTCAGACATATTAAAGGAGGCGCGGCCTCTGTATTGCTTAGACATATCAAAAGAGGCGTGGCCTCTGTATTTGTCAGATGTATTAAAGGAGGCGTGGCCTCTGTATTTCTCAGACATATTTCAGGAGGCGTGGCCTCTGTATTTCTGGGATGGATGAAAAAGGGTGTGGTCTCTTTTTTTTTTAGGTATTTAATATATATAATCTATATAACGGTGTCTATAAGTGGAGGACCACTTTGCAGTAGTGCCAGATAAATTAAAGAGAAATGAAATGGTGCCTTGTGTCCTCCACGCCGTCCGCTGCATGCTTTACAGCTGCTGGAGTGTTTCATTAACTTTCCTCGGATGAAGTGGCAACGAGGGCGGCGTTCTCTCTCTTCAAGTCTTTAATTGCTTGAGTAATGATGATAACTTTGGGAAGGCAGTCGACGCAGTCGGTGCAGCAGATCGTTAAGAGATCGCCCCCCTGAGGGCTTTAACAGCGACCCGCGAGCTGACACCTCCTTTCATTTTAGCACTCGTCTAAATCCCGATCGCTCACGTTCACACCTGCGTCATTTACACTCAGAGGGTGCCAGCTGTGGAGGGTTCGGCCACGTGTTCGGTTGTGAGTCTATGTGTGAATTTGAATGTCAAAAAAAACAAAAAAAAAACAAAAGCATGTTTGGAAACGGGAAAGAACAAAAATAAGCCAGAGGAACCACCCCAAAACGTTTGCTTTTTCTTCATTTGGCTTCGAAAACTAACGGAGGGAGTTCTTTTGGTTGTTTCTATGTACCTCTCCGGACGACAGGACGTTGTTCATGTACTCGAGGAAAGCCTCGTCCTTAATCTCATTATCGGTGAAGATGAAGGTAACGCCTCGACCCTGCTGCCCCGCCGTTCTGTAAAGAGCCTTTAGATCCTCCATCAGATTTGCCGTGTTGTATGACCTGCCCATAGAACAGAAAGGCCCTGTTTATTCATTGAATAACCAAATAACTGACAATAATAATTAATAATGGACTATAAAAATAATAATAAAAATAATAATTGACCATTGACTAATGGACTAACCCATCCCGTGCGGAAAAGTTCTGCATGAAAATGTTTATCAAGAACAAAACTAAATCTATTTAAACTGTTTTATTAAAAAATAAAACAGTATACAAAATATTTTTAAAGGGTGTGGTCTCAGGTTTTTTAATCTATATAATCAGTGGAGGACCCGTACAATATTTGCCGGATAAATCCAGAAAATAAATGGTGCCTTTTGACCTTCACGCCAGTTTAAAAATATGAAAAATATTTACTTGTAAAGCATCTTTGTAGACCACGTTGTCAGTTCCGCCCTCCGGTGGGCTGAAAATGTAGAATGTACCGACGTACACTTGACCGTGTAATCCCAGTGGAAACGTCATATACCCGATTTATGTACGTAAGTATTATTCAGTTGGCATCAGGATTACGGCGTGCCGGAAAACTGGCGTACTATAAATAACATCATGGCGCCCGGCGCAACACCCCTTTGAAAAATAAATATGGTGGACTCAATGCCTACATCGTTTTCGGTCAGCTGCGTACCAAACCCGACATGGTGGTGCAGGGTGCGTTAGTGTGTGTTCAGGTGGTTCTCGTCTGCCTCACCGCGTCAGTGTAATCTGAAAGGTTCTGTAGCCGGCGATGAACGACGCCAGTCTGGTGAGACTCTGCTTCCCCGAGCCGCCCACGCCCACCAAGAGGGCATTTCCGCGGGGTGTGCGAATGATCCGGGATACCTGAATGGAGAATGTAGTCTGAACTCTTCATGCACATTTCACCATTTAAAAATAACTTATCCCAAAAAATAAGGCTATTCCATCCTCATGGTCCAGTAATTGTACCAATTTAAAGGTAAACAATAAATAATCAGGTCCCAAATTAAAGGTTGGAGAGGTGATTCAGAGAAAACAACTTCATCATCGTTCTCTGTACCTTAATCAGGTGGATCATGGCGTCCCTGAAGAACACCAGGTCCATGCCGGCTCCTCGGATGCTCTCGTTGTACATACTCAGGAACATGTTTAATCTCTCAGAAAGGCTGCTGAAGGACGTGATGGGCTCGTACACTTTGGGCATGTCAAAGTTCGTTCCCTCTGGCTCCTCTCCTGACGTTCACAACGGCGTTAGAGCCACATCAGTGTAGAGTACGTCAGTGTAAACGTGTAGACTCGCCGTTAGAACCGTACCTGTAGCTTCGGGAGCATCTCTGAGGAAGTCCACGAAGTAGGTGTCTTCTTCAGAGGCCACTGCAGACGTGTTCTCTATAGTCAGCTCGTTTTGAGCCAGGTCAGCGAGGGTCTGGTCGAACCATGTCACGTCGCTCGGGCTGGTGAAGCGGTCGGCGATCACCCGTTTACACTCATGCTTCCACAGCCGCAGCAGGATCTACAGGAGGAGATCAGGACCCGCAATAAGGACCTAAATATTCAGAAAGCTGTCTTCTTCCAACCACGTTTGGGTTTGGCCTTCGTCAAAAACTCAGCCTATTTTTATTATTACCACCCATGCAAAATTGTTCATCCTTAATGACAACACATGAATCAATAAAAAATAAAAATGTATGAACTATCCATCCATCCATTATCTTCCGCTTTATCCTGTACTAGGGTTGCGGGGGGTTCCCAATGCCCATCCAGGGGAGAATGTTTCGGGCACTGGGCAGATAAACACCCAGGACAGGGTGCCAATCTATCACTGTACACACACTCACTCACACAGACACACTCTATATGGGGCAATTTGGAGAATTCAATTGACCTTGATCCATGTTTTTGGACTGTGGGAGGAAACCGGAGAACCTGGAGGAAACGAACGCGGACACGGGGAGAACATGGAAACTCCACCCAGATTGGGACAAGCAGAATTAATTTAGGATAAAGTCTTTTAACACGATATAGGGGTGGGTTTTTTTTTTAAATAATTTTTTTAATTTTAAATTTTTTAGCCTTTTATTCATTAGTTCTTTTATCCAGGACAGGGTGCCAATCCATCACTCAGCACACACTTGCTCACAAACACACACTATATGGGGCAATTTAGTGCAGTGAATTTACCTTGAATCCATGTTTTTGGACTGTGATAGGAAACCGGAGAACGTGGAGGTTCTTACCACTAAGCCACTGAGCTATTTTCTTCCCGTGTACCACCCTCTGTTTTTTTGTTTGGGCAGCAGGGTTAATTCCCGAGTCCTGCCTCCCACTCATCAAACATCATCAAACGTCATGCTTTGGGAAATTGGGTCACCCCTCATTAGTGTGCCTAATTTAAAAGGGACGGGAACAGGGGGTGGGGGGGGCTTACCTCGGGCGAGTGGATCACATCAGCCGTGACGTTCAGCATGCCCTGCCAGACACGGGAGAGATCCCGGAGGTTGAAGATGTAGTGGAAGTTGGCTGGCGTGGGCAGCATCTTCAGCTTGGTGATCTGCCAGAGCCGGCGGGTCAGGGGCACCAAACAGGCGACGGCGTCGCGCACGGCCTGCGAGAAACCACGCTGGGCGCAGAAATGCCCCGTGCCAATCACCCCTGTTCAAAGGAAACTGAGCATTCCGAACATCTGTCCGAATATTCAACAAGATGGCTTCTACAGTATAGTGCGTTTACCGAAGATCTTGTCGATGGACGCATTGGAAGGAAGGGAACAGTTGAAGATGGAGAACTGTCGCTTGAGTCTCTGAGGGATGTCATTACGCCCTCCGCCCGGGTGGATCATGGCTGCCAGAAACTGGATGTCCACCACGTTGGTGAACTCGCCCGGTTTCTCCAGGTTATAGAAGCCTTTCTGCTCCATTAGCTGACGGACAATCTCATTCGTGACCTTCAGGGGACAAGAAAGAACAGAGCAATGGGTCCTGGGTTCCACTCTGGAATAGAAAATACTAGAAAATACAGATATCGGTGGTTCCGGCCTTAGTACCAATCTGCCACCAGATGGGGTCCTTGAGAGAAGACTTCACTCCGATCACATTAAGGTACAGAATTAATGAGAAACCAATAAACAAGTCCTCCAACAAAGCCATCAGTATACAGAAAGATAAAAGGAAATGTGGTTACCTGGTCCCCCCACTCGTTGATGATGGGCATGTTGATGTCATCGATGAAGATGGACATTTTCTTGCCGGCTGGCGGACCGTAGGTGGTTCCCATGCGCTTGTCCAGGTAGCTCTCCACCGAGCGCTGAGGAATAAAAAGCAGAATATAGGTGTTTATTATTTTTCTAATAGTTTTTACGGCAGAAACACGAACAGAAACAGAACACGGGCTGAAACCTGGAACATGAACGGCGTGGTGGCTGAGGAGAAGTTGAGACTCTTGGTGATGTGGGATTCTGGGTCGTATTTAGACAGGAAGTGCTTGATGATGACGGTCTTCGCGGTGCCCTGCTCGCCGATCAAAAGGACGGCCTGGACGTGAGAGGAGGACAAACTTTAGCATAAAATAAAAGTCCCTGTCCCAAACAGGTATCAATTTTTCATTACTAAAGCAATACTGTACGAGAGTACCGTGTTTTTTAAAGTCAACACAACTTTCCAGTTATTTTTAAAAAATAAATACTGCCATCTTGTGGCCAAATTACAGAATGCAATTCATAAACTACATCAGGAAATAATGTATTGTACATCATGCATTGATACGAATGTGAAGTGCTCAGAGGTGTGTGTTATTGTTAATGATGTCACAGGTAGACCAACTGCTCAGCCAATCAGATTTAAGGAGAAGAACGACCCATTTTATGAATAGGATTTTATTAAATTTGGCCTGAAGGATGAATGCATTAAAAAATATTGAAGTTGTAATATTTAAATATAATTTTGCATCATTATAATAATAATAATTAATAATGAATATTAATATTATTTATTATTTTCATTCATTCATTTATTATCATCCGCTTTATCCTATTTTAGGGTCGCGGGGCGGGGGGGGCTGTTCCCCATGCCCACCCAGGGGAACGTCTCAGGCGCTGGGCAGATACACCCAGGACAGGGCGCCAATCCATCGCTGGGCACACACTCACTCACACAGACACACTCTATATGGGGCAATTTGGAGAACTCAATTGACTTGATCCATGTTTTTGGACTGTGGGAGGAAACCGGAGAACCCGGAGGAAACCCACGCGGACACGGGGAGAACATGGAAACTCCACTCAGATGGGGATTCGAACCGGGAATCCCTAGTGCTGAGAGGAGAACATGCTAAACCACTAAGCCACCGTGCCACCTATTTATTATTTTAATATTTTAAATATAAAAGATATTTAAAGTATTAAATATCTGCCTCTGCCTCCATCCCTCTCTCAGGACGGTGCTATATCGTATCTGTTGGAGGTGTTTAATGCTGCAGACGTTATTCAGGTTCGTGGGAGATGAAGACTCACCCGTCCCTGCTTGGCCATGGTCTGAATGAGGAAGTCTGTGCGCACATTATCAACGTTCGGCACCAGGATGGAACCATAATCAGGTGTCGAGTCAGCAGGGTAGATATACTCCTCCACTCGAGTGTTCCAGTGCATCCACTGACCTAAAAAATACCACAAAAAAAAACACGGTTCGACGGCGGGTTTTAAGACCTCAGGTGCAGAAAACAGCATCAGTGTAATGATGCACTATAAAAAAATGCACGGAGCTGTCTGAGCTGTCTGTCTGAGCAGACGCGGTCCTACAACCTTTTACAGATGGAGGTGGCTCTGAGAAAAGCACAGGGTTCTAAGTCAGAGAAACAAACCTTTGATGTTTTACAGCAACAGATGTGCTTTCATACAGGTCAGACCTCAGCACCTCCCTCTTTAGCCTCATGCTCTCTGACTGAATGAACCCGCTGTGCAGAGCTGAAACTGAACCATGCTGGAGCTCAACACTCTCTTCAGCCTCATGCATTACTTAGTGGACTTCATTGCAAATGTGCTGCAGCCGCTGAAAAGAACCCCCTGGTGTGAATGTGTCTGTATGGCGACATGAAGCTGGGATAGGTTTAAGAACCTCCCTCGACTCTGACAAAGACGGTCCACCTCGAAATTCCAGGACTGTGTAACAGATATGGCATATATGACGACTGTTACATGACGATGGATTAGTGCCATGTGTTTGTTTGTTCGTAGGAACGGACCATCGGGCGAAACGTGGTAGTCAAACATGGTGTCCTCGCTGTTCGCCGAGACGTCTGGCAGATCCAGACGGAGGCTGTCGCTGCCTCGCAGCCAGCTCTCGATCTTCCTCCTATCATCCAGCTCGAGGAGGGCGCCGACGCTCCACATGAGCGAGAAGACGTACAGACGCTCCATATGCTCTCGAGTCACGTCGCTGCCCAGCTCCTACACACACACACACACACACACACACACACACACACACACACACAGAGAGACACAGACACACACACACACACTAATAAGAAATAAATAAGATCCCACATAATAAGAGTCTTAAATAAAGTAAAGATTTATGGGAAGCGGTTTATGTTCATTGGTGTTGAAATTAAAACACATTGCTGAAGAACTCAACAGTTTCTGATAAGGGCCATTATGACGAACATATATTCTAGGAGAGGATCATGAGAGCTGGGTTGAAATGTGACTATAAATAATAATAAGAAACGACACACAATGATAAAGGCCTTGTGTCTAAAATGCTTAATTATAATATAAACCGGGTGGCACGTTGGATTAGTGGTTTAGCATGTTCTCCTCTCAGCATTGGTTCAAATCCCAATCTGGGTGGAGTTTCCATGTTCTCCCCGTGTCCGTGTGAGTTTCCTCCAGGTTCTCCGGTTTCCTCCCACAGTCTAAAAACATGGATCAAGGTCAGTTGAATTCCCCAAATTGCCCCATATAGAGTGTGTCTGTGTGAGTGAGTGTGTGCCGAGCGATAGATTGGCGCCTTCTTCTGGGTGTATCTGCCAGAAACGTTGTCCCCCAGGCCCCCCCCACGACCCTAGTAGAGGATAAAGTGGAAGATAATTAATGGATGGATAATATAAACCAAAGGAGAACATCTCTGTTATTGTTAATGATGTCACGGCTGGACAAACGGCTCAGCCAATCAGATTTAAGGAGCGGAACGACCCGTTTTATAATGTGTTCTAATTCTAAGGTCTCAGGAGTTAATAGTGGGATGGGGGGGGGGGGCGTGGATGTGGTACCTTGGGAACCTGCAGGAGGCCCTGCAGCATGTTGATGCACTGCATGATGATGAAAGCCTCCAGCATGTCCATTTTATAATCCAGGTTCTGCACACTGTATCGGTAGAGCTCGGGGAACGAGCCAGAGAACAGCTCACGCAGAATCTCGGCCTCCTGTGTGGAGCGCTTCCTCAGCCAGCCCTACACACACACACACACACACACACACACTTGTTTGTATCTTCACTCAGCAGTTTCCTTCAGTAGGCTGACCTAAATACACTCTTAATCAGGCTTTTCTTTTCTCAGGGGTGTAAGCTACAGCTACAGTTAACATCATGAGTTTTAATGTTTACACGGCCAAATGCTGTAGGTTTCATTAGGTAGTTTGTAGTTTAGTAGGAAATTTCGGACGCAGCTCATTGAACAATAATCAATCATTTGTTGTGGCATGGTTGTTGGTGCCTGCCATGTAAGCTGATCTAGTGGCTGGATTTCAGTCAGGGCAGGAGCCTGTCTAAATTGGAAGTCCTGAAAGGGTGGTAAAGACAGTGGAAAAAACAATAGGAGCTTTACTCCCACTCATTCAGAACATTGCAACAAGATGCCTCTGAACAGAGCTTAAGAAATTAACGGAGACAACCCCCTCCCTGCCCTCACCACAGACTTTTCTCTCTATCGGCCTCCGGTGCCTCCGATGCAGAGCAGCCAAATTCTAAAGCAGCATCTTTCAACATGAATTAAGACATTTTCACTGTGGTACAAATTCTAACTGGAAACTGCTGCTGCGCTACATACTTGTTAGTATATATTCATATATATATATATATATATTATATACTTTATATTTATTATATAATTATTGCCACAATGTGGCACTACATTACAAATATTGCACACAACACTGCCACTTTATAATTTCGTGGCGCCAAGGCAACCAAATCTCGTTCTTATTCTATATACTATACTATATACTTTATTTTCTTTATATAAATGAATCCATCAAAGCTTTATGCAAAAAGGCAACAACAGCAGAACCCACTGTAGCCCTGAGCAATACGTCAGACGTTTCGGTGTTTTAAAGATGAAAGTGTTCTCGTGCGTCCTCACCTCGAGGATGGGGCTCCAGCCGAGCACCGAGGAGCTCATAAACACCATGCCGTTGCGAGAGACCGTGGCAGGCGAGGCGTTGTCGATGTTATGGGGCTCAAAGACAATCTTGCAGTTGGGTGCCATGGGAATGCGGTCGCCATTGGCCAGCGTCAGCGTGCGGTTGTCATCCAGCACCGAATTCAGGTTCTCGATCCAGATGGCATCGACCGGGCCGTCCAGCACAATCCAGATGTGCTCACCTGCAGCAAACACTCAGGAGGTTAATGACGTCAGCGGTGGCATGCCATGGGGTCTTATTCATCTAAATATCAGGATTTAAATCGCTGCTGAAGCACCCTCCCCCTCACCCCCTGCATACCCTTTTTGGCTTTAAGTGTCTTTCTCCACAGAGTGGAGAAAATGCCATCGGTCCAGTCGTTTGTTGCCACGTCCAGCCTGCCGAACATCTGGGCTGCTGTGATGGCTTTAGGGTTCATTCTCATTTCACGGTGAGGCTGACCACAGTCTGAACACACACGCACACACACGCACACACACACACACACACCATTTCGTTTAATCAACAAAATACACATGTTCATGAATGTCAGGCTGTGGAATCAGCGGCTCTCTCTCTCACCCGTCATGGCCTTCATCAGGGTTTGGATGCAGGTGGTTTTTCCGGCTCCGCTCGGACCCAGAGCCATCATACCATGACGGACAAGCTGCGTCTCGAACAGCTGGATTACCTTTAGTCTCCATGGAGGATGATTAATGAGACCGGCTGCTGTGACCTGTACCATGTACACACACACACACACACACACACACACACACACACACACACACACACATTATCTTTTATTAAATATCAGTAGACTATTGAGATTTTATTCAATACTAAGTGTATTGGGATTATATTTAGTCCTGTAGCTAATAAAGCAGTAAGGTACGAGAGGGCGTGGCATTATTCTGAATAAATCCCATAAAAAGGTGTTATTAGTCCTGATGTGTAGTGCAGTACAGTTCCACCTCTTTACTGTGATTTATTCACAATAATACACAACCTCCAGGGACTTATTGCTTTCATTAAACACTTATAAAACGCACTGTAATTAAAAACAAGGTTTGATTCAGAAATGTGTTTATTAAAAACAAAATCGTTCTGCTCTTCCACGATGTAATCTAGTCCGGTTTTCGATGTGATCGCTGATTTCTTTAAAAATCAAATACTGCCATCTAGTGGCCAATGTACAGAATACTGTTAATAAAAGACATCGGGAAAATAATGTATGGCTCAGCCAATCAGATTTAACGAGCATTGCTCCTGTGGGCTGCATCATGGCTGACCCTGTGTTATGACCCTAACCATCAAATCCTAACAAAGCATCATATAGACAGCAGATCTATGAAGCCTTTACTTTGAGATTCTATGGCTGAATTGAGATCCTACCTGTTTCTCGATTGCCGATTCCAGCTGAGGATATCCCGCTTTGTCCAGTTGAATTCCGGGGAAAAGGTCCTCGATCAAGCTGAGAAACAGCGGCTCGTCTTCATCGATCTCATTTCGGAAAGAGAGAGAAAAGTAAGCTGATCACATGGTTGAATAATTCAGAACAAGGGATATTAATCAACTCTGCTACAGTATAAAGACAGAGCAAAACTTTTCCTCTTTTTATTATATTAGTTAAATCATATTTAAGTCATATATATTAGTTATATACACATGCAAAAGCATATCCACCTTTTTTGAGGAACCCACACACTATTCCTCCACCCACAGCTTGGAATATAAGGGTTTGCTGTTGTTGCAATAGCAGAACCCATTAGGTTCAGCCGTCTATTCTATTGACAGTCTTTTTTAAAACTAAACCCCCGTTTCAGCGCCGCCTGTTCTTACAAGCTTGGACAGGTTCATGTCCCGTAGAACCCTCATGACGATGGTGGACTCGGTGTCACTTGGGTTGGCACGCTTGGCGGCACCCAGGGTTCTCAGGACAGACAGGATGTTCCTCAGACCGAAATCATAGTGAACCTGCGGGTACACAGAGGGGCCTCAGTGAGGTGTCTGAGTGGTGCGGTCGCATGCAGAGGGTTTGGTCCCTTGCCGTCACCTGTTTGGAGAGCTGCTCCTCACAGAGTTTGTACAGAGTGAAAAACTTCCTGGCGAGCTCGATGTTGTCGATGAAACCGCAGCTGGCCAGTTTCACGCGGATGATGATCTGCCGGTCGGGAACCATCATGGCCACCGATCGGAAGTTGATTTTCAGGTTTTCGGGGAGTTCCTGACGACCGGCGTAGCCAGGGTTCTAAAAAAATTATAAGAAAGATAAAAAGAAATGAGGTACGAGAGGGCGTGGCATTATTCTGAATAAATCCCATAAAGAGGTGTTATTAGTCCTGATGTGTAGTGCAGTACAGTTACACCTCTTTACTGTGATTTATTCGCAATAATACACAACCTCCAGTGTCTGATTACTTTAATAAAACACTTACAAACACAATATAATTAAAAACAAGGTTTGATTCAGAAATTTACTTATTGAAAACAAAATCATTAATAATCTGGTGTTCTGTGATGTAATCTTGTCCATTTTTTAAAGTGAACACCAAAAAACTGAATTTCCCATACAAAAAATAAATTAAAAAAAGCCATCTAGTGGCTAAATTACAGAACACAGTTTCAAGAATTGGCTCACTGTTTATATTAATCTGTATGTTAGGATGTAAAATAATGTATTGTATATCACACATTGATACAAATGTGAAGCGCTCAGAGGTGTGTGTTATTGTCAGTGATGTCACTGATGGCTCAGCCAATCAGATTTAAGCAGTGGAACTACACTTTTTGTAATGACAGATAACACTGGATGTTGTTGCACCTGCATAAGCCTCAGAACGTACTGTGTCCCGTCATGTTTCTGTTGTGAAAATTTAATTAATAGTAGGACGTGTCGGTTAATAATATATTATGAATTTTCTGCCCCGATCTCCGACCTCACCATGGTCAGGAAGAGGCCGAACTCTGGATTCATTTCCACCGAGTCGCCGTCCGTGAAGATGAAGTTGGTGCGTCGTTCCTTCTTGCAGGTGAGGATGATGGAGATCTGCTGAGCCGCCACTGAGAGCACGGGCAGCTCGATGCGATTGAACTCGTCAAAGCAACCCCAGGACCCTGACTGCGCCAGACCTGCAGCCACAAACAAATACAGCACACGTGTACAGAGTTTAACAACCAGCAGGTGATTCTGCACCGTTCATTCATCCACATCACAGCCGTTTACAGAGATGTTGTGTTGGATGAAGTGAAACACCATTAATTTAGTAATTAAACACTTAGGACAACTATATGCTTCCCACTATTTAGAAACAGTTTGGGGAAGGTCTGTTTGGGTTCCACTGCAGGATGCAGGGTCCATAAGGCATGGTTAGGTTCATTTTCTGGTCTACAAAAATGATAAGGTTCTCTCATCCAACATCAGTACCTGACCTCACGGATGCTCTTCTAAAGGAATAGGCACAACATTCCCACAGACCCACACAAAAAACATAAAACATTTTCAAACGAACTGTTATAGCACCTTAAAAAATGAATGTTATTAAAGCCTAACCTATGCTGCTGTTTAAAGGTGCAGGGGGATATTTTATAAGGTTGCAGTTTGCAACCTCACCACTAGATGCCACTAAATCCTTCAAACTGCATCATAGTTAAAACAGAATATAAACCTTACCTTTATATATCCTCCCAAGACCTCTGAAGTCCATCTGGTCAGAGCAGTTGAAGACCACAACATACTTTCCCAAACAGCGACCCATATCTTTTGTGGTCTCCGTCTTTCCGGTTCCAGCTGGTCCGGCCGGTGCACCCCCCATACTCATCCCCAAAGCTTGGGCTAAAGTGATGTAGCACCGATCTGTGAGTGGCGTGATGACGAGCCTATCAGTGCAGCCCAAAAACTCGTTCTGGTAAATGAAGCCCACGTCTGTGATGTTGATCAGCATCTTGTCTGAATCCTTGTTGAAGTAGAAGCGGCACTGTTTCAGCCACTCGAAATCGGTGGGGCTTTTGACGTGCAAGCGACACTACAGAACCAAAGAGAAGAACCACATACGTTCAGGATTAGGGCTTAGAGAACTTTTTAAGAGAACCTGGGTGGAACCACATCAAAACACCAAACCCCTATTTATTTATAAGCAGTTTGGTTGTATAAGCGGCAGCAGCGGCAGATTCGCAGCTCTGAAAAGCCGACGCAGACTCATGAAAGCGTTTGAGGCGGAATCCATTTTTATTCTTCGGCAGGTACGAAGCCTGCGGGCCAGTTTATAAAACTTTCAATATTGTCTGAGTCAACAGCGCGACGCTGGCTTCCATTCAGAGTGCAGATAAACAGACTTGTGTTCTATTTGGATCGGGCCGGGCGCTGTCATTTGTTTAGCAGTCATTTGAGAGATTGCCTCTGAGATCGAGCCAAGCCACGTAAACACGGCTTTGTGTGCCGAAGGGTTTGGGTGGGGTGGGGGGGTCTGAAGAGCATCAAAGAAACCAGAAAATGATCAGCTAAAATTGAGCACGATTTGAACGCCGCAGAGCAGGAAGTCAAGATTTAGGACGGCTGAATTAAAGAAGGTGAGAGGATTAGCCACCTTTTGGATTAGGGGAACTCAAATATGGTTCTTGGAACTGCTGGGGGAACTACTCTGTTTTGTTTTCAGCCTGAACTGCAAAATAAAAGTAAATAAAATAAAACGTATAAATCTTAAAAGTGCATCACGAGTGGACACAGGATTTAAAAACTCCGGCACACCACCATGTAAACCACCATGTAAATGTCTCTGATGTGGGTGTGGTGGCTCAGTGGTTAGGGTGTTGGGCTAGCAAGCCAAGGGTTGTTGGTTCAAATCCCAGTTCCACTAAATGTACGATTTTAATGAACCCTTATAGCACCAGGGGGTGCTGTTTCATAGCGAAAACATAGCCAAAAGTCGCTTTGGATAAAGGTGTCTGTATGACCAAATGTGATTTGGCAAAAATTATCCACAACCCTAATTACTCCTGCTCTGTGGGGGTCCTGATCAATAGAGAACAGAAAAACAGACGGACTACAAAAACTTAATTATAAAACTGCAAAAGTCCGGTTGATTCAACAGACAGTGAGAGTAACGTCACTCACCAAATCATCAAATATGTCCCTCTGATGCACGTGGATGGTGATGAGGGTTTCGTATTTGGTTCGTTCCATGCTGCTCAGATCTTTGGTCGTCATGTCGATCAGCGTGTTCAGAAGTTCTAGAAAAGACTGATTGGTTTTGGCCATAATTTTCCGATCATATCTGGCATTCGTCAGGGCTTCTTCGGAATCCCGGGTCCAGATCATCTGGATTCCCAACAGACCGACCTAAAAACGCCCAAAATAAAATGACATTTATAACATAACAAACCTATAAGCATATTATTATTATTAAAATTATTATTATTATTATTCCCCCTGCACTGTGGACTACCTGAGCCGGATAGGAATCCACGAAGCTGATCAACTGGAAAGCGGGGTCCTGGGTGGCGACGGCGGCCTGCTCGATAATGAGATGTAAAGACCTCTGGGATTCCTTTAGCAGGGCATTAAGCCACACCTCCACGTTTCCCTCGGCCATCACGGGACGATCCAGCTCCACCGTTTCACCCTCCCGTGATGAGATGGCCAGGATTCGATCGTACACCTTGAACAGCGATATTACGACATTAATAACTTAACTTAAACATCCAATTAAACTTTCAAGAAACAGAACAGTTGCAAGGCAAAAAAAAATCTAAACAATAGCAGAAGAACATAAAGGGAATCCCGTAGAACAACGGACCACCTCATTATACATGAAACGAATATCTTGCAGGGTTTTGCGTCATATTATTGAGGCCAAAAGTTACGTTCTTTCAGGCAAAATACTACATTTAGGTTTTTTTAAGGAGTTTCAGGCTTTTGACAGCCTGGTTTTGGTTCAAGTTGAAATTAATTATTTATTTATATAGCACTTTTTAACAATAGTACATCATTACAAAGCAGATGTACAGTATTCCGAGTCTAAAGCCCCCAAAAAGCCAGCTGACGCAACAGTGGCAAGAAAAATCTCCCTGTTATGTTGTGGGTGAATCAGAACCTCGGCACCTTTTCGTGGAACTGGACGGACTTGATGTTGTCGAAGACGTTAAGCAGGTGAGCTTGGATGGTGTGAGAATCGGAGGCCTGGCCCAGGATCTCCAGCAGAGCCGGGTCCGAAACGAAGAAGAACCGAGGGAACAGCAGACGCTTCTTCTCCAGGTACCTTCAATCGAAACGTGACATCAGAATAAAAAACACAAGAACGGGATGATCCATGGGATGACCTGGAGCTGCAGCGAGTGAGAGGAACGTGACGAACCCTGTGAGGGATTTCTGACACATCTCCAGCTGCTCCAGAAGGTGAGGCAGCAGCTGGCCCATCGTCTCATCGCCCACGCAGGACTGCACCACGTTGGGCATCTCATGAGCCCGAGTCATGATCTTCACCCAGGACTTATCAATGTTAGAGAAGCGCTTGGCCTCCTGTGTGCATCACAAAAAAACAAAAAACACCATTACAACGTGCAACGCAACGCCGTGAAAACCTACCCGAACAGTTCCGTACCTTGGGGAGCTGCTTGGCTATGTCTCCTCCAACAAACACGGCCTCCAGGTAGATCCAAAGGTTCTGAACGGTCATCCAGTTCTCTATAATGTCGGTGGTGTTGGACAGATTCTGCACCCACTTCTGGATTTGGGCTTTAAATGGAGTGTTGTACCTAAAACAAAACACCATGTGATCATTGTACATCAGGATTAAAATTTAAAACGATATTAAGGCTGCGTGGTGGAACCGAGGTTCGCGTTCTCATCTCACAATAAGGTCCTGGATTGACATGTGGGATCCTTATTATTTGGGTTTTTAATGTTTTTTTATGTCTTCCTGCATATTCTTTACAAAGCTACTGGATGCCCAGCGATAGGTAGGCGCCCTGCCAATCTGCCCAGCGCCCAAAACGTTCTCCCCTGGATGGGCATGGGGAACCCCCCACCACCACGACCTTAGTAGAGAATAAATTTTATATTTCTAATGTATACTAACATTTAAAAAAAAAAAATATATATATATATATATATATATATATATATATATATATTTTTTTTGTATATTGTATATTCTTTATATTTATAGTTTGTATATACTATTAAATTTTTCATATCTATACTGTACTTTTATCGCATTTTCTTCTTTAAAATTTAAATTTAAGGATAAACGGGGTCCATGACCCATAATTTCATTTTTGTCTCATGTACCATATATATATATATGATATAAATGATAATTAAATGTTCTTGAATCTTGATTAAAGCAGAAGTTAATGGATGGATGGATGGAAAATCTGGAGAAACTAACTTGTGCTGGGATAGGCACGCTGCAACTTTTTTACTGAACACGTCCCAAGGTGCACTCCAGAGCCCAAAATGATAAAATAGAACCTGAATAAGAGGTGACATTAGTTTTTGCTCTGGGACCCACCTGTTACTCATCAGCGATCCGAGCATCATTAGACTGTCCTCCATGCTGCTGATGATCTCCGAGGTGCTGTCTCCACGCAGCAGAAGCTCCCCGCGGCTTTTGAACTGGGCGAAGGTGAAGGTTTTGTTGTCCCACTCGGCAATGACCTGCTTCAGCTTCTGCTCGATGTCGCGCTCCTTCACGGCGCTGATGCAGATGTCCTGAAAAAACATTCAATTCATTAATTTTGGAGATTTTAGTCGTGGCCTCTTAACAACGAATGAATTCACTCTGTGCCTCCTCACTTCAATTTCCTCCTTATACTTGAGCAGAGGCGCCTCCATGATGTTGCGCAGCTTGAAATTGTCCGTCTCCACCTCAAACGTGTGCGCCGTGAGCTCGCTGATGCGTTTCCAATGACGTGACATCATCGCGCGGTCGGCCATCAGCTCCAGCAGGGGGCAGCACTCACTGAAATCATCGATGCTCTTCCTCAGGTCCAGAAAGGCCTGCCACTCCTTCAGGGCGCGAGGCAGCTTGCGGCATCTGGAGAAGTGAGGATTCCTGTTCACTTTTGGAAATCCATCCATCCATCCATCCATCCATCCCTCCATCATCTTCCGCTTTATCCTCTACTAGGGTCGCGGGGGGGGGGGGGGTTGTCCCCATGTCCATCCAGGGGAGAACGTTCCGGGCAATGGACAGATACACCCAGGACAGGACGCCAATGTATCGCTGGGCACACACGCACTCAGACACACACACACTCTATAGGGGGCAATTTGGAGAATTGACCTTGATCCATGTTTTTGGACTGTGGGAGGAAACCGAAGAACCCAGAGTAAACCCACGTTGAAACGGGGAGAACATGGAAACTCCACCCAGATTGGGATTCGAACTGGGAATACCTAGAGCTGAGAGGAGAACAGGCCAACCCCTAAGCCACCGTGCGGCCCCATTTTGGCCTTCCAGCCGCACAAAGCCTCACCGTGACTGAAAGTCTAGGAGCTCGTTGTTGATCTTCTCGATCTGAACGTCGGCCCAAGGAATGTCGTAATAGCCGTTGATGGTCTCGATGACGTTGTTGTAGAGGCCGTAGAGCTTTTGCAGCAGCGTCAGCTGCTTTTTAATCTCCAGCAGCTGGGGATGCTGGGTAACGGGCAGGCCGAAGAGCTCCTCCCCTCCGGTGTAGGTGATGTATTTGCGGTACAGGTTGTCAAAACGGTTCTGGGGCAAATACAACAGACACAACGCATGTTGGACAGATGTTTCCAAAGAGCCATATTGCTATTGGTGTGCGAGCCCGTATGGGTCATGTGACCCTACCTGAAACATTATGAGTCTGTCACTGGCTTCCTGTGGCGCCAAGCCAACCACCATGGGGCCAACCTAAAATCACATGTCCCCTGAATTAACAATTAACAAAGACACTTTATCATGAAGTTAAAGGCTATAGACAAACCCTTTAACCCTACAGGAGATCGTAGAACATCCCATAATGGAAAATGGGGACCTACAGTGGGTTGCAAAAGTATTCATACCCCTTGAACTTTTCCATATTTTGTCACATTACAACCACAAACATAAATATATTTCACTGGAATTTAATGTGAAAGACCAACACAAAGTGGTATACAATTGTGAAGTGGAATGAAAGTTATACATGAATCAACAATTTTTTTACAAATAAAAAACTGAAAAGTGCGATGTGCAAAATTATTCAGCCCCCCTGAGTCAATACTTTGTGGAA
>JAFMOD010000668.1:1518557-1532842 GCA_019802435.1 Corydoras maculifer
GGGCTGAATAATTTTGCACATCGCACTTTTCAGTTTTTTATTTGTAAAAAAATTGTTGATTCATGTATAACTTTCATTCCACTTCACAATTGTATACCACTTTGTGTTGGTCTTTCACATTAAATTCCAGTGAAATATATTTATGTTTGTGGTTGCAATGTGACAAAATATGGAAAAGTTCAAGGGGTATGAATACTTTTGCAACCCACTGTATATATATGTGTATATATATATATATATATATATATATATATATATATATATATATATATATATATATATATATATATATATATATATTAATATTTAACTCTAACTTGCCCGTTAAGGATTCAAGGATTTAAGGAGTCACTTTAGTGTCATTTACATAACATTGGGTACAGGAAATGTAAATGAAATTTACCCAAAGTGGTCGAATTAAAAAATTTTGAATGTGAATATTACGTTAGGAAAAAAAATAATAATAATAATAAAATAGAATTAAAAATTTTATATAGCAGAGTATAATGAAGGGTCAGCGTTTAGAGCCTCGGTTTAGGATCAGTATTAGAGACCGGGAAAGGTAGGGTTTCTACCTGGAATCTGGTGGCCATAGTTTCCAGGCCTTCGATCCGAGAGGCCTGCAGGGCAGAGTAGGTGTTGATGGTGCTGAACATGGTGAGGATTTTGTTCAGGCGCCTCTGGAAGGTGTCAAACTTGCCAAAGATGTACATCTCGCTGAAGTCGAACTGCCGCTCTGACGGATTCTGCTCCAGCTTCTCCTTGGTGCTGTGGAAGTATTTCTGGTACTCCTGAGGAGACAGAATGTCAAAAACATAGGACAACATGGGAAGGGATTTATTTACATACATTCATTCATTTATTATCTCCCGCTTTATCCTCTAGTAGGGTCGTGGTGGCGTTTCCTATGCCCATCCAGGGGAGAACGTTTCGGGTGCAGGACAGGGCGCCAATCCATCGCTGGGCACACACTCACACAAACACCCTCTATATGGGGCAATTTTGGATAATTCAATTGACTTGATCCATGTTTTTGGACTGTGGGAGGAAACCGGAGAACCCGGAGGAAAGATTTACATTTACATGTCATACATATTATATTTTAATAATTCAATAAGCTATATTAATAATTCAAAAGAAAATAATCACTGTTTTAACAGTCTTAATTTGTATTATATTATATTATATTACATTTCATTAGAGCAGCTAATAATGTCAGGCTGATTTCTGATAATCCCTTCATGTCAGACACTTTTAGTTTTATTAGGAGGCTGTCAGTAACAAAAACGTGACATGTTTCTATTGATTTTTGCCTTTTTTCCTAATTCTGCTTAGTTTTTGTCTCTGAAACCCTGCAAATTAGAACACTGGGTCCAGGTTTAAAACCTCCACTGATGACCTTTAACGGCGTGTGATATGGGTTTACCTGATTAAGGTGAATGGCTGCTCGGAGTTTCTCGGCCACCACATCCTGAGGTTGGTCCCATATGGTGGCTGCACCGTTGTTAGTGATGTAAGCCTTGCAGGCCGTTATCATTTGATTTGTGACCTGAGACGGAGGAGCGAGGATTAAATGTAGGAATATTCAGGGCTGTACGGAGCTCCATGTCGGAGTCTTACTTTAACAAACAGAGAGGTGATCTTCTCCGAGGTGTTGTAGTAGCGGGAAATGCTGTGAATCATGCGAATGGCGTTGATTAGACCTGGAATGGCCTTCACCATCGACACCTGTATTAAACGGCACGTTTTAGACCGAAGGTTCTTATATTTCTTTGCAGTTGTTGAATAAGAAACAGATTCCTGAGGAGATGCTGATTGGACTCACAGGGTCACTGTTGTACAGAGGATCGCAGAACCTCTCCAGTGTGTACAGGTACTTTACGTTGTCCTTCGACTCGTTGGCTGAATCTGTGATTCTGATATCCAGCTCTCGCCAAGCCTGTGACAAACGTAAGAGACGGATTACGACGTGACTGTAAATGTCCAAATAGTTTATTTATCATTCGCACAGTCTGCACTCTGCACTGAATATTAATTTGTACTATTTACCCCAAGTGTGGGGGCTATTTTGTACCATTTTCCATCCTTCAGCCTAAAATAAAGTTCAAGTCATTTAATTATAGAGCGCTTTTTAAAATAGTACATGGTCAAAAAGCAGCTTTACAGAGTTTATAAGCCTTTAAACCCCCAAAGAGCAAGATGAAGAGACAGTGGCAAGAAAAAACTCCCTGTTATGTTGTTATTTTAAGGAAGAAACCTTGTGTAGACTGAGGATTAGTTTGGGACTCATACTCCTTGAGCATCAACAGTGTAGGACACTAATGTACAGACTGTGTGTAATGATCAGGTGACCCGTATTTAACAATTGAAAACTCTATAAGTCCATTGAGGGCCCCCTGCAGGACCGCCAGTCCTATAGAAATCCAGGTTCCAACCAGTTTGTAAACTTTTAGTTACCGCATTTGACCCCAGATCAACCAAAAAGTAAAACAAACAAGCACTGAACAAATGTACTAAACATGAATTCACTTATTCTTTCATTATCTTTCCCTTAATCCTCAAATAGGGTCACGTGTGGGGGGGTGGTGGGCAGATTCACCCACTCATTCATACACACACACACACACACACACACACACACTAAGCCACCGTGCCACTCACACTCAAACATACTACTGCAATCCTCTAGCTCAGTTTAATAAAGGTTCCTTTAAAAACATCTAACCTGCTAACTTCAACTTAAACATGCGTTTACACACAGCCCAATCCTGCGGCCGAAGGTTCTGTCAAAACACCGCCATGGTTCTAGACAAACGGCACCTTTAGTAGTTTGGACTTGGCCATCATGAGGACTCCGAAGACGGCCTTGACGTCTGGACTCTTGAGCTGGTCGAGCAGGTAGTTGAAGCGGTACATGCGTCTCTTCCAGTGGTCCAGCTCGGCTCTGGGACCAAGATCGTCCGCCTCCTTCCTCAGCTGGTCGCTTTCAGCCAGAACCTGAATAAAGCAACAGCATCGAACACGGTTCATTACTCTCACTCACATCCCGCCCCACCCACACCTTCAGCTTTAAAGTTCGGTCCTGACTCTGAATCATCTGACGGTCAAAGAGATGTATTTTTTAGTCGGCTCTGTCAGGACATTATTATTTAAGGCGCCACCGTTTGATGAATCCACCAATCGGCTTTCATTTAAACGATAAAGGTGCAACATCACTATTTTATACGGATGTCAGTTCTTTGAGGTTCTGCCCTCGTGTAGTTACCGCGTTCAGCTTTTTGAAGGAGACGGATAAAGGATGCACCGATTGATCGCGGCATCCCGCTCAGTGGTTCGCGGCCTGCGGCGGGAACTTTCACACCTGTTCAATCTGCTTGATCCAAACTTTCATGCACGACTCAATCCTCTCCAGAGCCTCGGTGTTGTTGGCCACGGCCGTGTAGTCTGAGGGCACTTTCAGGGTTTTCAGATCAAAGGCGTCGCAGGCTTTCAGGTTCACCTGCAAACGGGCAGAGCGGGACGCGTTGGAAACATCAATACATACAAAAAACATCATCCATCCATCCATTATCTTCTGCTTTATCCTCTATTAGGGTCGCGGGGGGTTCCCCATGCCCATCCAGGGGAGAAGGTTTCGGGTGCTGGTCAGATTCACCCAGGACAGGATGCCAATCTATCACTCACTCACACAAACACACTCTATATGGGGCAATTTGGAGAATTCAATAGACTTGATCCATGTTTTTAGACTGTGGGAGGAAACCGGAGAACCCGGATGAAACCCACACAGACACGGGGAGAACATGGAAACTCCACCCAGATTGGGATTTGAATCGGGAATCCCCAGCGCTGAGAGGAGAACATGCCAAACCACTAAGCCACCATGCCGCCAAGCCCACTTTTTGTAATTGATTATTTTAATGTGTGGTTAGCATGTTCTCCTCTGATTGCTGGGAATCCAGGTTCGAGTACTGAATCTTGGTGGAGTTTGCATGTTCTCCCCATGTCCGCGTGGGTCTTCTCCTGGTTCTCCGGTTTCCTCCCACAGTCCAAAAACTTGGATTTAAGGTGAAATGGCTGAAATACAAATGGAGGTGAATATCAGCACAGTGCATTCAGACAGGTGCAGGTCACCTTCTCCTCCAGGCTCTCCTGAGCTCCGGCCAGCACTGACACGAAGTTCTCCAGAGCGCTGATGAAGTCCTGCCTCACCGGCTGAGCCTGGGGGCCGGACAGCTCGCCCCAGCCGTGGTTCATCTTCTTTAAGGTGGGAATGAAGATCTCGGCGAGCAGCTGCTCCACGCTTTTCAACAGCCCCACCTCAGTGGTGTCCAACATGTTGAAGTTGACGTCCTAGGGGTGAGCGGAGATTGAGTGTATTATGTCCATGTGATCACCTCCACCCTCCATACAGAAGGAGTTTGTAGTTCTACAGTTCTGTTCTGTAGTCCATCTGTTCCTCCACATACCCCGTTAGTCCTTTTTACTCTGTTCTCTGATGATCAGGACCATGGACAGAGCAGGTCTTATTAGGGTGGTGGTTAATCTGGATATATTACAGTTTGTTCTACGACACACCTCCACCTTATTGCACCACCTCGTGGATGTAGAATCAGAGACATTGGGTAATGTGATGCTGCACAGTGTGTGTTCTCCATCCTCTAATCCTCCATCAGTGATACAGGATGCTGCAGACAGGACGAGGGTGGAGGTGCATGTTTAATTGGTGGATTATTGACAGTCCTGCAGCGACACTGTAGTGCTGAGGATCATCAACCACCATAATGACACCTGCTCTGAGGGGGTGCCGATCATGTGACCAGAGTGAGACACTAACAGAGTATGTAGAGGAACTACAGACTCCATCTGCATGGTGAGTGGAGGTGAAGGTCAGTGAGTATGGAACCTCATAAACGTTTTAGTGTAAATACAGAAGGGAAGGAAATCTACTCTGTGGATGCTGTCGGCCGTCACCGCTTTGGAAACACTCGCCCGGGTGAAAAAGACACACACGCCAGTCAGAGCCACATCAGAACCGTCCGTCACAAACACCCTGGCCTTCTTACTGCGATTGGTTGACGACGTGGCACCTAACAAAGAAAAAAAAAGGTTAAATAATTCAAACATTTAAACATTAAAACATTGAAATGTCACATTTCGGTCTCTGGTTATCTACTTTTCGTACCAGAATCTGTGGATTCAGCATCCTGATAATAAAACATGAGATGTGGAAGCCCATCGGCTACGAAGAACTGCTCGATCCGCTCAATCTGAAATATCCAGACGCAAGATAGAGTCATCGATGCCATGGAGATATCTTCAGAAAGCAGGTCTGGGGTGGTGAGAGTGATACCTGAGTGCCGTCCAAAATGGCTTCTTCCACCTCCGACTTCTCCAGGCCCACGCACGAGGCCACGATGCTGAGCACGTAGTCATGCCTGCTGTCCAGCCGGGCTCGTTTGGCCTCTCTCTCCTCTTTAAGCTTTTGCTGCAACAGAAAATTTCAAATGCAATAAAGTTTACCGTACCAGTATCTTAGACTACACAGTATTTAAACGCTAAATAAGCATTAACTTAACTTTTGATCCCTCTATTATTAATATAACTTAATTATTATGATTTTGTACCAAAGAGACATAACATAAACACAAGTATTAGGACACACCCACACCCCACTGTATACACCTTTATCAGAACCGAACCCAGGACCTTTCTGCTGTGAGGTGAGCCACCACGTCGCCCCAGGGCAGGGTCAGTGTGGTGGGGCAGAAAGTACACTCCGGAAATGTGCTGAAACGAAGGTACTAGAAGTATTAATACATTTTTAAAAGTGTGTATTATTGAAGTATTAGGTTTTTATAAATATAAAACTTTAATGAAGGCACGTGGTAAGTGTAGATCACATAATAAATATAATCATTTTAAATACTACAGCTCTGTAAACAAGAAATAATGTAAAGAAATAAACTGAGGTTGATTTGATTTTAATTAACAGTCTAAAGAAAAGTAAAGAAATTAACACAGAATTCAAAATAATAATGTTATTACTATTATTATTATTATTATTATTATTATTAATATTATTATTATTAAGCCTGTTATAACACCATACGTTCCTGATGAAAGACGACGTACTTTCAGCGCAGTGATCTGGCTGTTGGACATCAGAGGCTGGACGGGTTTTGAGCCGCTCATGGTTCACGTACGCAAATAAATCCCAACTGAATAAATCCACCTGTCCAACCCAGCGGTCTAATCAAAGTCCGTCAGTCGGTCCGAGACGTTCCATCTACGTTCCTCTCGAATTCCCCCGAAAAACACACGCATGGGAATTTGCTCGTCTTTAAACTTTGGCGAGCTCTGATGCAGAACCCGCCGACCCGTCGCTTGAATTCTTCCCAACGTGGGTTTAAAGACACCATAAAGACAGACAGACACAATAGGACAAGCAAACCCATTGGTGCCTCTCGTTACCAGACAGGGACTGTAAAAGTTGGACGTCTGGGCTGCTAGGGAACATTGTAAGAAGTGACAAGCCAGTAAATCTAACTCTATATAATGACATAAATTAGTAACGTCTCTGTTGGACGGCCATTAAAACATGAGCATTTCAAAACACGCTGAACTTTTCGGTGAACATAAATTCATTACAAAGAGGCGTGTTGCAAATTAAATGACTAAAACTGCAAAAAAAAAAACAACTAATTATGTATTTTATATCAAACCTAAATCTGGTTCCTTAATCGCTCAGATTATAAAACTTAAATACAACAATAAAATAAAAAATATAATTAAAACCATTAACAGGATGGCAGATACTACATCAAGCACCAATATCTAAAAAACACATCCAGACCTGAGCCGAAACCCACACTGACACTTCTCTACCAGCTGATTGACATGAACAGGAATGCAGATTTAGATCATAGAGATTATTATTGTAATTAGGGCACCTCTACATCCCATTTCCCTAAGTACAGCGTGTTATTAGATCTCAGAGATATTCAGAAAGTCAAATAATTTATTCATCCATTCATCAGTCTTCCGTTTTATCCTTTACCAGGGTCGTGGGGGGGGGGTTCCCCATGCCCATCCAGGGGAGAATGTTTCAGGTAATGGGCAGATACACCTAGGACAGCACGCCAATCTATCTCTGGACACACACTTACTCACACACTATATGGGGCAATATAGAGCACCTTGAATCCATGTTTTTGGGACTGTGGGAGGAAACCGGAGAACCCAGAGGAATCCCATGTGAACACGGGGAGAACATGCAAACTCCACCCAGATTGGAACCTGGATCCACAGCACAGAGAGGAGAACCTGTAAATAAGTTTTACTAAGAGACAAAGACAGACAGAGAAGGGGCGAGAAAGTCCAAAAACATGGATTTAAGGCAAATTGAATGTTTTAAATTGCCCCATATACAGTTTGTTTGTGTGAGTGTGTGCCCGTGTGTGTGATAGATTGGCACCTTGTCCTTGGTGCCCAGCGCCCAAAACATTCTCCCTATGGATGGGCATGGAGAACCCCCCACGATTCTAGTAGAGGATTTAACCTTTGTGTTACACAACTAACCCACAGAACCACACAGCCGAGTTTTATGGATATTTAACACACTGTACCTTCTGTGTACCAAACTGCTGTAAAATTGCAGGGATAGTAGTCATGCTCCAACAGAACACAGGGCTGCGCCTGGCGGAGCAGAAGCAGAGCCGGCACTATCGATCTATAAATCAGCGGGAAGCGTCCTGCGATCACCGCGTCAGCCTCTCGAACAGTAGGAGGGAACCAGCATCGCCCTCAGAGCCTGTTGCCTGGTGAACCCGAGCACAAACTGGTCAAACAGCACGGCCACCGAGCTCGGCAACGCACTGAAACTTAGTGACCACAAACAAACACACGGCTTCAGGCCAACAGAGGGGCATGTACGACCGAGGGACTGAGAAACCTGAAAACAAAGGAATCGCCTGCATCCAAACAATGGAGCCACACTGATTCATTACAGACAGGGCAACCCAAAGAAGTGTTCAGGGGAAACCTGGGTATTTATTAAAAAAAAAAAAAAACGGGTTCTGATTTCCATTTTATTTGGGTTGAACCTGAGCAGCATTGCTTTAGAACCCAAACACCAGCACACACACACACCATCATATGGGCAAACACGCAACGTTTGTGTAACTGAGAGGCTGCAGATTATTATAAATGTAATTATACATTTAAATGCAAAATACATAGAACTGTTCTAGTTCTTTGGATCATGGCATGGGGGTGAGGAACGTTTGCATCGAGATGTGAGGGCCTGAATGCTTCTGAATGAGGAGGTTAAAGAGTGTGTGAAGGGTGTGAGACGTCCCCACAGTGCTGTTTGCCCTGAATGAATAAAGAGAAATTCCCATGGACACGCCCCCCAGAGTCACACGGAAATCCTGCTGCATGGGGGTCTAAACTAAAATGGGATGTCATTACAATTCCTGTAGGTTTAGCTTGAGGGTGTCCCAATACTTTTGCCTGTATACTGTACTTATAGCATCTTCCATCCATCATCTTCCACTTAGTCCAATATTGGGGTCACGGGGAAGGGGGGGGTCCCATGCCCATACAGGGAAAAAATGTTTCGGGAGCAGATATACCCAGGAGAGGGCGCCAGTCCATCGCTGGGCACACACACATTCACTCACAAATGCACAGAGAGACTATATGGGGAAATTTATAGCAGCTAATTCACTTTGAATCCATTTGACTGTGGGACGAAACCAGAGATCCCGGAGGAAACCCACATAGACACGGGGAGAACATGGATTTGAACCTGGATCCCCAGTGCTGAGCAAATGTAGTAACCATTACCCCACGTTGTCGTCCTTATTAAATGACTTATATAATTATATTTAAATACACTAACACTATAGTTTATAATTATACCGTAATTATGGTGGCTGATCATGTCTGACTGAAACATTCTGCACACAGAGCGCTTACCTTATCCTGCAGATCAGTTTGATTTCGTAACATTTTGGTAAAAGTCCAAAACAATCCTCAAAATCAGTCAATGTTAACGACGCTCTGAGACCTGCAGCCCTTCCATACTGTTGTCTCTGCTACAGTGCTCTCCTATGTGGTGTCAGTCGACCACCTGCTTGGTGGCGATTAGTGGAGAAGGTCCTCTCTCACCTATCAGATGAACCAGATGAAACAGAGTGAAACGCAACCTCGAAGTGGCGTTATGTTTCTCTACAGGGAAAAAACATCAGAACGACCTGATGAACTGCTGAACTGCTCCTCACACAGGGTGGGGGGTTAAGTGTGAAGAGCCATGTGACCGTCCATGCTTTGTATTTAAATGGACTGAAACCCCAAAGGAACAATCTGTTTCTAAAAATAACCTGAAAATAAGGATGATTATTAAAGCGATGAGGTACGAGAGGGCGTGGCATTATTCTGAATAAATCCCATAAAGAGGTATTATTGGTCCTGATGTGTAGTGGAGTACAGTTACACCTCTTTACTGTGATTTATTCACAATAATACACAACCTCCCGTGTCTTATTGCTTTAATAAAATGCTTACAAACACAATATAATAAAAATCTGATACAGAGATGCGTTTATTAAAACAAAATCGTTAATAATCTGCTCTGCCGCGAAATAATCTAGTGCGATTTTGAAGTAAATGCTAATGGATGAGAGACAGGTTAGTCTAACAGTCAAATACTGCCATCTAGTGGCTAAATTAATTATAAAAATCTAAATTATAAAAAAAACATCAGTAAAATAGGAATGTGAAACGATGCGCTCAGATGTGTGAGTTAAAAATGTCAAATGGCTCAGCCAATCAGAATTAAGGACTGGAACTACCCGTTTTATAATGATGCTTGAGGGAATGTTATAAATAAGATATATTATGATGTTATAATTATTTTATAATATTTACATTAACACATTGTGAATTTCCCTTATTGTGGGACAAATAAAGTATTATCTTGTCTTATCTTATCTTAAATTTTGTGGTGTCTGAGGGAATACTGAGCTCAGAGAGTCAAGTTCTTTCACCCAACGCTCAGCCAACCCTGCTAGAATACAAAAGGGCCTTCCCCAAACTGTTCTTCGAGGATGAACGTATAACGTTGTCATGGCTGGGTGCTTAATTTTGTATAATTGGACTGAATGAAACACCTGAATTCAATGATTATGATGATTTTTGGGCAAAATACATCCAGTAGAACACCTTTGGAAAACCAGGCTCTTATCCAGCATCGGTGTCTGATTTGAGGAATGCTTATCTGGATGAACAGAACACAGAAGCATGGAGATGTGTTTAAATATATAATAATATATAATGTACAATTATACTATATAATAAATCTTATGCATATAAGAGGCGTATAGGCTGAGGGCCTGCTGCTGCACCTCTTCCTTTAGAACCGACTCTTTTATACGCTCTGACGGCCAGCCCACGTTTTCGCCGCTAATGACCATCAACCGTGATGGTGGCGGCCTGAGACAGAACGCGGCGGCCACACTGCCCCGAGGATGGGGATGTTCTTCTGCCCACATTGAAGACTTTGCCGCCATCTTTCCCTCAGGACACCACACGGTCGAAGGTTTCAACCCAAACTCTTTCATTTCCAAGCTTTAATCTTTTTTACAGACACCCAGGAGGGGGGGGCATGAGCGCCAGTCTCCGACAGACAGGAACTTTTCTTTGCTCAGTATTTAAAAGCGTTCGGAGGGCATCAATATTTCAAAGAGTCACGACTGAGTCTGCTGCACCGTGCAGTGTTTTAGTGAGGACTCATGTAACCATGACCCAGGATGAATTATGCAGGGAGGTCAAAAGGATGCGGAGACACGAAGACACACACACACACACACACACACACACAACCTAACACATGCAATAGTGCGAAAAGCAGATGAACCGGAAAGGAAACTAAACTAAAAACCTTTTTTGAGGTAACTGGCATTAGGTATTTTAATTTCTATTAATTTTCCAAATCAGTAATAGTCTTTAAAAGCGTCACACCTAGGAGGTGGGCCTATCCCAGCAGGGGTGCTGTCTACCCTGGTCATTAACCTATTAAAAAGAATACGAACAAATACACATATTCAAGCACAATTCATTTATTCATTCATTACCTTCCACTTAATCCTCTATTAGAGTCCCCAGGGAACACATACACACTATATGGGGCAATTTAGAGCATTCAATTTACCTTAAATCCATGTTTTTGGACTGTGGGAGAAAACCGGAGAACGCGGAGGAAACCCATGCTGACAGAAGAACATGGAAACACCACCCAGATCGGGATTTGAACCTGGATCCCCAGCGCTGAGAGGAGAACATGCTAATCCACTAACCACCACAGGCACAATTTAGTATGTACTAGCAATCCAAAGCACACACAGGGAGAAGTCACAGTGTTTATCACTTACAGCTGTTACGAGGTGCGTCCCAATACTTTTGCCCCTGTACTGTATGTTCTTTGGGGTAATGAGGGGCAGGTTTTGCCTCAGGGTGCAGAGCTGACCTCCACTTAATGTTCTCTTATATAAAATAAACAGACTGTGATTAAAGCTCACAGCTGCCGACGCGGGACGAACGAACCGGTGAGCAAACTTCCATATGATCGAAACATCTGGACGAGCAAAAAATAATTTAATAAAAACAAGCCGAACCCTTCTCGTCTTCACAAACCAACGTCAGAGGACATAACGGCAGATGGCAGAGACATCACTGAGACTCAAACACATGTTCGGCTTCGTGAAATGACACGCACATTTGTATCACTTTGCAAAAATAAAAAATTTGAAATAAAAAAATTTTCATCCCCGCTGCCCGTGTGGGCCCTTAAACGAGGTCCCTATAACAACCCTCATCAATCCAGGGGTGCACCCTTTGCTCTGACCCTATTGACCAAGATCGGATAAAAAAAATAATTAAAATGCAAAAGCATGATGTCATGTGTAGCCGTTTTAACACTTCTTTTCATAAAAAGCATTCGACACTGTTTCATATGTGTAGAGCTGGCACGTTCTCCCTGTATCTGGTTTCTCGGAACCTCATAAGCCTAAAATATAAATAAATTAATTAATGTAAAATTAATAAATTAATGAAAAACTAGACGGGGCAGCACGGTGGCTTAGTGGTTAGCACGTTCTCCTCTCAGCACTGGGGATTCCCAGTTCGAATCTCAATCTGTGGGGAGTTTGGAGGTTCTCCCCGTGTCAGCGTGAGTTTCCTCCGGGTTCTTCGGTTTCCCCCCACAGTCCAAAAACATGGATCAAGGTAAAATGAATGCTCCAAATTGCCTCATATATAGTGTGTGTTTGTGTGTGCCCAGTGACAGAATGGCACCCATTTGTGGGTGTATCTGCCCAGCGCCCCCCCCGTGACCCTAGTACAGGACAAAGCAGAAAATAATGGATGGATAGAACAACTAGACACCATTAAAGCCAAAACAAATGAGCTGCTGCCACCTGCCGGCCTTTAATGGTACTACTTACACGTACCTCAGAAATGTTACACATTTTTTAACAACTTTTTTTTTTTAACAACTCAGATTATATTCCTTTAAAACTTGTACATAAACTAACACACAACACACAACCAAACCGAGTCCCCACACGTCATATTATTTCACTTCATAAGACAACAACAAACTTTTCATCACGCCCCAACAAACTCTTATTTTAACTTGTTTGTGGACAAACCAACAGAGACGGAAATAAAACACTGTTATTTGAATATAGAAGCTTATTTTTGGTTGGTTTAAGCACTGAGGCGTTTACCCTGAGGCGAGTCGCGGCAATGGTGGGGGGGGGGGGTCTCGCGACACGGTGCACCCACCTTGTTGTGGGTCGCCATTTCTATAATGTGAATTAGAACGCCGAACCTGAAGGTCCCTGAGGGCGTCGCTGGCCGCCGCCGGCTGGAGCGTCCGGACCTGGGGGTTCACTCTGACCGCCGCCATCGCCTCGCTCCTCAGACAACTTCCAGAGACGTCGTCCTGCCCGCGGTGTCCCGTCCGTGTCACGTGGTCGCCATGGAAACGCACGCGCAGGGTCGTTGGTACAGGTGGGTGTTACCTCAGGCGATGTGAGGCGACGGTTCAGAGCTGATTTTAGGCGCAAACTGTAAACTTTATGTGAACAAGAGACCGAAACTCAACTTTTTTTTACACCAAGCGCCTAATAAAATACTTCAGAGTGAATTTAATTCGCCGTCGTTTAAAAGCCTTTTAGACTCTATTGTGGTTGTAGTTTTCTGTCATGTCCAGCAGAGGGAGGCATGGGCGCTTTTTAGACGCAGACGCGGCTGAGTCACGCGCCCGTTTACGTCTTATATATTCTGCATTTAAACACATGTCATTTCTTACCTTTACCTCTCAGAGACGCTGTAAATCATCCAGCCATCCATTACCTTCTACTTTGTCATTTCCTGGTGTTGCGGGGGGGGTCCCCATGCCCATCCAGGGGTGAACGTTTCGGCCGCTAATCTATCACTGGGTACACACTCACTCACACAGACACACTCTATATGGGGCAATTTGGAAAATTAGAGTCGCTGGGAGGGGGGGCGGAGGTGTGTCCTATGACGGTCCAGGGGAAAGTGTTGGGGGTGCAGATACACCCAGGACAGGGCGCCAATCCATCACTGGGTACACACGCACTCATAAACAGTGACGTAAACAGTACAGAACACCAGTGTACACTTATAATGATCTGGTGTCGAATCCAAAAACCCATTTTGTACACAATGGTCTTTGCAGCAACGTCCTAGCAGTAGTGTGTGACAGCCAAGACCTTCCCCAAACTGTTCTCCCAAAGCTAAAATGTCAGGGTCGTTGATCTTATACATCAGTGACAACGCAACTACATAAAACATCTGAATTTAGTGTTTAAGAAGTGTGTCCCAATAGATTTTTTCTATAATCGATGTTGAGGACGTGGGTGGACTTCAGCACTGCTAGTATCCTACTTGTCCATGGCATGGGAGAACATACCATACATACATACATAAGTTCACAGCAAGGGTAATGCTCGAATTATAACTTTTAGAAGGATTTTTAGTTTATTGTTCAGATGTTAAAAATACAGAAAACAACAAGGACTTATTTTGCTGTGTGCTTTTATCATCATCATCATCATTATTATTATTATTATTATTATTATTATTATTATTATTATTATTATTATTATTATTATTATTATTATTATTATTATTGTTGTTGTTGTTGTTGTTGTTGTTGTTATTGTTATTGTTGTTATTATTATTATTATTAT
>JAFMOD010000668.1:1536434-1546882 GCA_019802435.1 Corydoras maculifer
CTGAGGGGCTCACACTGCACTACTCTCAGGTCAAAGGCTGAGGGGAGTGACTCGCAGAGGAGGTGCTTTCCCAAGAACCGCTCCTCTTTAAGAGCTTCGGACCCTCAGCAGGAACCCTGAGGGGGGTCTTTATTTATATTGCTTATATTTTTTTTTGGACGGGGCAAATAAAAAAAAAATCTACGCCCAGTAATCGGTGCAGTCATCGGCCACTTTATTAGATACACCAGCTACCTGTGGATGCCCTTTGGAGCTGCGATCGCATGCTGTTAGTCCTCTTTACTCTGTCCTCTGATGATCAGGACTCTCACAGTGCAGGCATTATTAGGGTGGTGGATGATCCTCAGCACCGTAGTGACACCCACATGGTGGTGGTGGTGGTATGTGAGTTAGTAGGTGGATCAGATACGGCTGTGCGGCAGGGGTTCCACTGTGAAAAATCCACCACCTAAAAAAGGGTGTCTTAAACTCCAGCAGCACGACACACACTCACACCTCTGTACCACCACCTGTCGTGTCACTGCAGTACCTCCACTGATGTTCGCAGCTTGGCCGCTGTGGTTTATGGTGAATTAATCTACATCCAGGTCTTTGCTGATGTCGTCCATCCATTCATCCTTCTGCTTTATCCTTTACTAGGGTCGCGGGGGGGGGGGGGTTCCCCATGCCCATCCAGGGGAGAACGTTTCGGGCGCTGGGCAGATACACCCAGGACAGGGTGCCAATCTATCGCTGAAAACACACTCACTGACACAGACACACTCTATACGGGGCAATTTGGAGAACTCTATTGACCTTGATCCATGTTTTTGGACTGTGGCACTTCCCCCTAAGGGAAGCAACGAAAAAGTATTTAACTCTCCACATCGTGCTGTTGATGTGAACAGTCATGGCGTTCCACACCGAACTCCAAACTGGACCAAACATGGCATGTGCCATGCCAGAGGCATTTAATTATCCAAAGTCCGTGATCAGGGGCTTGATATTCTTCAGCGGTGAGCACGAGGCTGAAGGAAACACCCGAAATCAGTCATTCAGAGGTTCCGAAGCACAACGAGCCGCCGTGTAACGAAGTTCTCTTTAAATGCAGCTCAGCCGCTGAATATTTCAGCGAATGTGTACGTTCCTCTGTGGTTGACCTGTGGTTTCCCTCTGCACTGAGAGAGGACGTCCTGAGCTCGTTACCACATCGTCCTCCCATGCTCGGTGTGGACGGCGAGTTTTTCAGATCTTAAGATAAAGTGTTAGAGGAGAGAATCGGAATGTTGACTAATCCCTATTTGAACGGCAGCACTTTTTAGTATAAGGAACGGGCGTGTTGCTCCATCTCTGTGGGTTCAGGTCTCAGCAGGACAGAGTGGAGATGGAGGTGCATTGTGGGTCTCCACGTTCACTGCCTGGTGGTGTTTTTTTTTTTTAATCCTCCATGTGAGCAGCTTTTGCACACGGCGATGTCTATGTATTCACATCGGCCGAAACACACGGCGGCAGACCCGCTGAGGTCCACGCCAACAAACCGGGCCGAGACGCCTCCTCCAGCAACATTAAGTCTCGTCACGGCAACGTCACGGCAACCACCGGATGAAAGACGCGGACGTGCTGAAAAACCTCGGGTTCCTTCGTCTTCGATGCAACAACATTTTCTCAGAGCTTCGGAAAACATGTGGTTTCCAAAACCCGAGGCGTAATTTCCGTGCGGACGGAAACCCGAAACCTCTGCGTGTTTAAATGCGTCCGCATCAGCGTGGACCGCCTGAACTCGGTGTCAGGCCAGCGTTCCCAAACGCAATCATTTTGTCATTCGCATGAGGGAATTAGTTCCCCCGAGCTCATTTCCTGTGAGCCGCGGTGGCGGATTTAGCTGTCGTCGTGGTTTGGACCTTCTTTCCCGTATTGCCCCGTTTTCCATGTGGATGTTTTCAACCACGGCGGGATATCAGCCCTGAGATCACAGAACTGATGCTGGAACATCGGCCAGGCGCTGTGTGTGTGTGTGTGTGTGTGGTGTGTGTGTTTGTGTGCGTGTGTGTGTGTTTGTGTGTGTGTGTGTGTTTGTGTGTGTGTGTGTGTTTGTGTGTGTGTGTTCTGGTTTCAGTTCATTCATTATCTTCTGCTTTATCCTCTACTAAGGTCATGGTGGTGGTGGTGTGGGGGGGTTCCCACTGCCCAGGGGGAGGGGGGGAGTTCCCACTGCCCAGGGGGAGGGGGGGGGTTACCCATGCCCAGGGGAGAACATTTCAGCCATTGAGCAGATACACCCTGGACAGAGTGCCAATCTTTCGCTGAGCACACACACACACTATATAAATGGGGCAATTTAGAGCATTTCATTTACCTTAAATCCATGTTTTTGGACAGTGGGAGGACACCGGAAAACCCTGAGAACCCACGCAGACACGGAAACCCATTGCGAGCCATGGGAGAACATTCCAACTCCTCTCAGATTATTTTCAAACCTGGATCCCCAGCACTGAGAGGAGAACATGCTAAACCACTAAGACACCGTGCCGTCCTGGTTTTCAGTTTTTAAGCTAAATTTAATGACAAACGAACATGTCTCTCATCCGGTGTCTGATTCGACATTCACAAGATGGGGCATTGAGGTGAATATGGGGCAACCTGAAGCCCCCCCCCCTTCAAATCCGGGTCCCAAATAGAACTACGGCTGAATTGCCCTTGGGCAAGGCACCTAACCCCAATCGCCGCCCGTGGGGAGTGTACAGGGCTGCCCACCGCTTCGGGCACTTTACTTAGGGTGTGTGTGTGTGTGTGTTCACAGTATTCATTCATTCATCCATTATCTTCCACTTTGTCCTATGTTAGGGTGACGGGGGGGTTCCCCATGCCCATCCAGGGGAGAATGTTTGGGGCGCTAAGCAGATACACCCAGGACAGGACGCCAATCCATCGCTGGGCACACACTCACTCACACAAACACACAAACATACACACTCTATATGGGGCAATTTGGAGAACTCAATTGACTTTGATCCATGCTTTTGGACTGTGGGAGGAAACCGGAGAACCCGGAGGAAACCCACGCGGACACGGGGAGAACATGGACACTCCACCCAGATGGGGATTCGAACCGGGAATCCCTAGTGCTGAGAGGAGAACATGCTAAACCACTAAGCCACCGTGCCGCTGTTCACTGTATATATGGGTTAAATGTGGAGGACTATAAGCTACTCTCCATCCAGTCCCAGCACCGCCTCTCTCCATATTCCATTCCCTTTATTCAGTCTCACCGGCTCCCCAGGCGAAGCCGGACAATGACTAACAGATGTTCCGAATGTTCAGAGCGCCTCACGCTGGTGTTTTATTAAAAAAAGCAGCTCCTGATACAAAACGCTGACCGCGGCTCGCTGTCGCAACCTTTATCTGAGGCCCGATGTCCTTTATGCTGCTCATAATCAAATACAGGACTAAGAGAGAATGCTGTGTGTGTGTGTGTGTGTGTGTGTGTGTGTGTTGGCGGAGATTAATAAGGGATTTCTCCGTGCCTTTGTATTAGTGATACGTCAGCATAAATCTGCACGCGCAGCTGCAGCTCCATTTGGATGGAAATTGGATAAAGTAAATAATTCATCCTCCACCTGGAACCAGAGGCAGCCGTCCATAAAAGCCCCGTCTGATCCGGGGCTGATATCGAACATGCCTCCATTAGCGGCCTAACAGCGGGTCCCGCTAATAAACATTTCATTTTTACAGCCTTCATACGCCCGAGCCCAGCGCAGCCCAGCGCGGCACGGCACGGCGCCCGTCATCATGGCAACGGCATCAGAGAAGCCTCATTATGTTAATGAGCTGCAGAGTGTGACGCCTCGTGGTTTGTTGAAATTTATTAAGCAGTAGGTTCATTAAGTGGACGACGGGTGTGATGTCCCATTCTCTGTGTGGCAAGACTTTCCACGCGGTCTCGGAGCGTCTGTAGGACGTTTTTGTCTATTGTGCCGTGAGGGCGTGATGGGCGGAGCCTGTAGACGGGGAGGCATGCTTGGGAGGCAGAGTGCCGAAACCCGGGACGTCAAACCCACAGTCATCCATCCATCCATCCATCCATGCTTCATCCTCTATTAGCGTCGCGGGAAGGTTCCCCATGCCCATCCAGGGGAGAACGTTTGGGGCGCTGGGCAGATACACCCAGGACAGGGCGCTAATCCATCGCTGGGCACACACTCACTCACAAACACACACACTCTATATGGGGCAATTTGGAGAATTCATTTGACCTTGATCCATGTTTTTAAACTGTGGGAGGAACCTGGAGGAAACCCACGCAGACACGGGGAGAACATGCAAACTCCACCCAGATTGGGATTCGAACCTGTAATCCCTAGCGCTGAGAGGAGAACATGCCAATTACTAAGACACTGATTACACAATCCCAGACTCTTCATTTCAGACTGGTGTCGCCACTCACCTGATCTGCCTTCCTGCCTGCAGGCTCCGCCCATCAGGCCCTCACAACACATCTACGTATCCAGAAGAACATTCGGAGGTCAGATATCGATGCTCACTGATGAGGATCACTGTTGGTTCATTTTAAAGGTGTTTGATGGGGTTGCGCACTGGGACATGGAATTCAATGGGAAGATAAAGGGCCTTCCCCAAACTGTTGCCATGATGCTGGGCGAGAGGCTTGCAGTCTTGGTTCTAGTTCAGTCCAACGGTGTGACGGTCGGCGCTGTCTGTCCACACCGAGCCCAGCAACCACGGCACACACATTACATCCACACTGTCAGGAGAACATGAATATGATGTTAAGTTGCCCCCGTGCAGCTGTGAAGCTTCCACGCTGATGAGTTTGATGTGGTCTGAAAGTGCACATCTGGATGTGTGGCTTTATACAGCTGTGATAATCAGACCCAACATCCGATCTCAAAAGCTATGTCCGTATATTTTGGTGTAACGTAATTTAAAAACTTCATTATCGCACCTTTAACCCTGAGCTCTGTGTCAGAGAGAACCCCGGTTCTGCTGCGTGTCTGTTTGTGTTTTGGGCCGGCATGCTGGTGGTCCGCTTCCGCTGGAAGCACCGCTTCATATAAAGCAGTTTAGGAGGCTGAGGAGCGCTGTAATATCCGTGGGTGTTATAATGGTGGAAGCGAGCTCAGAGGAACACTCCCGGGTTTGTGGTTGGTGTCGCAGCTGTGCGCTGGATTTTTGGAATGCAGCGAATAAACGACGCCACGGGTTTTTCACAAAGACAAAAACATCAGGTTCCTTCACTTTAAAGAAAGAAAAAAGAACGGAACCCAAAACAAGAAACACAAAATGTTATAATTATAATTCTCTACATACTTTAACACCATGATCAGCGTCAGGACCATGGACAGAGCAGGTATTCTTATTAGGGTGGTGGATGATTCTCAATACTACACTGACACTGATATATGGTGGTGGCGCAGGGGTGTTTTTGGTTTAAAAAAAAAACACACCAAAAAAAATTAAAAAAAATAAAATAAATAAATAAATATATATATATATATTACAAGCTGTCCCACCAGATGAAAATCACTGATACAGATGGAGTTTGTAGTTCTACAGTTATATACTGTAGTCCATCTGGTTCCTCACATACTCTTTTCTCTAAAGATCAGGACCACGGACAGAGCAGCAGGTATTATTAGGGTGGTGGATGAGGCTCAGTACTGCAGTGACACCGACATAGTGGTGGTGCAGGTGTGTGAGTGTGTGTTAAACCCTGTATCCACTCACTGTACACTCTATTTCACACCTCCACCTTATTGCTCCACCCTGTGGATGTAGAATCAGCGACAGCGGGTCATGTGATGCTGACCAGTGTGTGTTCTCCGTCCTCTAATCCTCCATCAGTGAAACAGGAGGCTGCAGACAGGATGAGGGTGGAGGGAGAGTTTAATTGGTGGATTGTCAGTCCTGCACACCACCACCATGTCAGTACTGAGAATCATCCACCACCTGCTCTGTGGGTTCTGATCATCTGATCATCAGAGGACAGGGTAAAGAGGACCAACAGAGTATGTGGAGAACCAGATGGCCTGCAGAATGCCACTGTAGATTTAAATAAGTGTGTGAATATGTTCTAGATGAGAACCGATACACCTCATCATCATTTCTCGTGTCTCAAACATGTCCTTTGCCGTCTTCTCATGCGGGACGACCACAAAATGTCTTCGAACTCTGACATTCGTTCTCACGGGAGGGGGTTTTCGTGGCCCCGTGGTCGTCTGTGCTGCGCTGCGTCGCTCGTTGTGAGGGCTTCGTTTTCATATTCGGTCTCACATCAAAGATCCCAAAAAGCCCTTCATCTGAAAGAGAAGCGGCTTGGCTTTGTTTTACGGGCTTTCTTCTCTTCTCTTTATTCTTTGCAGATCGCTCCCCTCCGAAGTGTGACGCCAGGCTGGAGTTAGCTGGACGCACGGGTGAGTGAACCGCACGCTGAAGTGCTTTTAATGGGTTGGTGTCTTTGGTCTGCGTGCATTGCGTTAACATAAGCAGTGAGATTGGAGCCACGGGGCCGGGGTCGGGGAACATTTCGTGTTTTGGGACATTTGGAAGATTTACGAGGGATTGTGTGCAGAAATGAGAGCGATCCTGTGTTTCCTTTTCTGATTCCATGAAGGTGGAGGCGAGTGTTTGATGGTTTGGTTATTGTTTTTATGCGGATGTGTATATATTTATCAGTGTCACATGGGGTGGAGTTTGCATATTCTACCCGTGTCCGCGTGGGTTTCCTCTGGGTTTCCTCCCACAGTCCAAAAAACATGGATCAAGGTCAATTGAATTCTCTTGTATTTGTATGTGTGTGAGTGTCTAAGGGTGTGGTCAGTGATAGATTGGCGCCCTGTCCTGGGTGTATCTGCCCAGCGCCTGAAACATTCTCCCCTGGATGGGTATGGGGAACTCCCCCCCGACGACCCCAAGAGATGATTTGGCAGAAATTAATGAATGAAAATCATGCATTGATACGAATGCGCAGCGCTCAGAGGTGTGTTATTGACAGTGATGTCACGGCTGGACAAACGGCTCAGCCAATCAGATTTGAGGACCTGAATTATTATTAAGAATGTTTAGGACAGGCAAAGTGCAGAAATAATGATCCGCTGTGGCGACCCTGTAAAGTAGAAGAAGACATGAATGGATGGACCAGGTTCCGCTGTGTTCCCAGCAGTGCCAGGTTCCATCTCTAATTGGCTGCAGAAGCCCGTTAGACTCATGCCGAGTTCAGTCTCCGTGGACAGGAGAGAACATTCACACAAAGCCGGTTTCTGAGGGACGCCTCCGTGCCTTTATGCCTGTTGCCAAAGTTCCCAACCGTGCTGCCAGCGCGGATCCGACCCTCCACGGCGGCCGGTCCGGTCCAACCCGGATCTGAAAGCCTGGAGCGTCTCATTTAGCCGGCGTTTAAAGGACGGACCCCGACGTGTCGGCTGGGCATCCGGAGCGTCGTTAAGCCGGTTAGAACCCATTCAGCCTTGTTTTAAAAACCCTGCACTGTTTATACAGAGAGATAAAGCACCGCTGGGGTAACTGGAGGCAGATCGAAGCCCTCAGTCACCCTGCAGCCTCCAGCATGGCCTCATGGAAACAGCGCCACACTGTGGCCTCAGGACCTCCATCATTTTATAAGGTTTTTTAAGTTTTTTATAAGGTGGTGCTTATTTAGCACTTAATCCTCTACTAGGGTCGGGGGGGGGGGGTTCATATGCCCATCAGGGGAGAAGGTTTCAGGCGCTGGGCAGATACGCCCAGGACAGGACGCCAATCCATCACTTTGTACACTCTCACTCACAAACACACACAAACACACACTATATAAGGGGCAATTTAGAGCATTCAATTCACCTTGAATCCATGTTTTTGGACTGTGGATGGAAACTGGAGATCCCAGAGAAAACGGGGAGGACATGGGTTATTCATTCATTCATTATCTTCTGCTTTATTCTGTATTAGGGTCGCGGTGGGGTTCCCCATGCCCATTAAGGGGAGAATGTCTCGGGCGCTGGGCTGAAACACCCAGGACAGGGCGCCAATCTATCACTGAGCACACACTCACTCACACAGACACACACGCATACACACTCTATATGGGGCAATTTGGAGAACTCAATTGACTTGTTCCATGTTTTTGGACTGTGGGAGGAAACCGGAGAACCCGGAGGAAACCCACGCAGGCACGAGGAGAACATGGAAACTCCACCCAGATGAGATTCGAACCGGGAATCCCTAGCGCTGAGAGGCGAACATGCTAACCACTAAGCCACCATGCCGCTGAACATGGGTTAATGGGGGTTAATAAAACATTTACAAACACACTATAATAAAAGAACAAGGTTTAATTCAGAAATGCGTTTATTGAAAGCAAAATCATTAATTTTTTGAAGTGAACACTGATCGCTGAGTAACAGGATTCTGGTTTTCGGGAATCGGCTCACTGTTTATATTAATCTGTGTTTTATGATTTAAAATAATGTGTTATAATATATATATATATATATATATATATATATATATATATATATATATATATATTATATATAATATATAATATTAATTATTATATATAATATATATAATGTATATAATGTATTATATAATGTCACATTATATATGTGAAGCGCTCAGAGGTGTGTGTTATTGTTAATGATGTACAACCGGCTCAGCCAATCGGATTTAAGGAGCAGGCCTTCCTGTTTTATGATGTTATTTATCGTTCTGATCATCGGCGATCGTACTTTTGCAGATCTAGGCGAATGAGACTCTGTTGGATTCACAGTCTCTACATCATTCCGTGCAAATAATGCGAGAATGTAAAGTGCATTATGCAAATGAGGCGCGTCTCTCGCCGCACGGCTCGCTTCAGCGCGTCTCCTCTAATGTAAACAACCAGTGTAATCGTTCTCCAAGGGTTCTCCTCTATGAATTGAGAATGCCACAGATCCTTCGGCGGGAGGTCTTCGTGTAAATCATGCGCGCTGTGAACGTCTTTTAATAGGATGTAGATTGTGTGCCTATCCCGTCCTCGGTTATTAACTTCCCGAGCGGAATTTATAGGACCTTGCTGCTCTATTATGCAAATCACAGAAGGGTTAGACTCCACAGCCGCCGATGCTTTTATTGGAGACGCGGTGCCGCAGGAGGGACGCTTTCTATTTTGTTTTTAATTGCGCTGCACTGAGACACGACCCGGAGAGGACGAACTGTTCATGGTTTGGGATTTATGACTGAGTGTGGAGTGTGTACTATGTGTATTATGTGTACAGTACACAACACATCCTTCAGTTCCACTTTAAATTAAGTTCACGCCTCAATAATCCCGGATTATAATGGGATCAGCACTGATGCAGATTAGACACAAAATAAAGATAATCATCACAGCATTCAGTTTATTCAGTGCCCCGTCACCGGATTCAAGGTAAATTGACTGCTTTAAATTGCCCCATATAGTCAGTGTGTGTGTGTGTGTATTTGTGTGATATATTGTGACAGAGTGATGTTCTGGGTGTATCCGCTCAGCACCTGAAACGTTCTCCCCTGGATGGGCATGAAGAACCCTTTGCGATAATGACGTATAAAAAATAAATAATAAATAAATAAATAAAGTTTGGGGAAGGCCCTTTCCTGTATTGGGATGACTGTGCACTAATGCATGAGGCAATGTGTATAAATGAAAGGTTGGGTGAGTTTGGTGTGGAAGTACTTAAAGCCCCACCGCGAGCCTTTTGAATAACTGGGATGAACTGGAACTGCGATTGTGAGGCTCACCGATGCTGTTCACACACACACATTTTTGAAAGACTAAAAAGGTCAAATCTGTCATAGCTGCAAGGGGGGTGTAATTTGG
Source organism: Corydoras maculifer (assembly GCA_019802435.1). Lineage (NCBI taxonomy): Eukaryota > Metazoa > Chordata > Actinopteri > Siluriformes > Callichthyidae > Corydoras > Corydoras maculifer. The sequence goes on from JAFMOD010000668.1 coordinate 1,546,264, forward strand.
ACTGTGATGTCATAGTTTACTATGAAGGTGTCCCAATACTTTTGCTTCTAAAGTGTGTGAACTGAGTGAAATACCAGCTTTGTGATTCATAAGAAGGGAATAAAATAGATTGTAGTGGAGCTCAGCTTGTGGTCATACCACTGTGTGTGTGTGTGTGTGTGTGTGTTAACATGGAAACCCAGTTTTAAAGACCTATAATTAAGAGAATGAGAGCAGTTCACTCTGATTTAGGTTTGAAATGTAAATTTGGAGCGAAACAGAATCGCGTTACGTTACTCTGATGTTTTAAAAAACCGAGGCTCGGAGAATGTCTCTGGTCCTTTTCTGTCTTTTAGAAGCTTTAAACTCTCTGCAGTGGTGTAAACTCTGCAAATGGCTCGGCGTGTATAATAAGGTACTGAAAAGAGTGACAGCAGTACTGAAAGAACTGAGAGAGAGAGAGAGAAATGGATACACTCATGCACCAATGAGCAGGGCTCTATTCACTGTTGCCTAAGTGCTCTCTTTACATCGCCTGAGGACTGCACAGGCTTCTTAATATAGTGTATTACACACACACACACAAACACACACTCACACACACACTCACACACACACACACACACACACACACACACAC
>JAFMOD010000668.1:1552574-1571739 GCA_019802435.1 Corydoras maculifer
TGATCATCATAGAACAGAGTATGTGAAGGACCAGATGGAGGGTGGAGTCAGATCTCCTTCAAACGGAACGTCTTTGTACATTTTGCCTTGTCGTTTAGGAAACGTGGGTGTCTGGCCTGGCACTTTTTCACCCGACAGCGCCCCACTGTAATCATACTGCTGTGGGAACTGGCTTTGTGTGTGTGTGTGTCTGTGTGTGTTTGGGTGTGAGTGTGTGTGTGTGTGTGGTGTGAGTGTGTGTCTGAGTGTGGTGGCTGCCGTTCTGCTCCACTTTGTCTTTTCGACTTCATGTCTAAATATAGCGGGCCGTTTGGTGGAACGCCGTGCCACTTTCTCGGTTCCGGGGGGGTGGGTGACGCGGGGTGGGTCTTGGCCGGTTCTTCGGTCGGGTCCCGCTGCTCGTCTCAACCTGCCACTCCGGATCGCTACATAGCGCCGTCAGAAGGTGGGAAATGGACCGCATGCCTCCCACCGCCTGTTCCAATCGGTTCCAGATGGTTCCAGAACAGTTAAACACATGAATGTGGGACACCTGAGACATATTACTGCTGGTGAGACTGATGGGTTACAGACTTTAAATACTTTTATTAATAACATTGTGCTTTTATTACCAATTATACTAAAGTCATAAGGTACGAGAGGGCGTGGCATTCTAAATAAATCACATGCAGAGGTGTAGTTAGTCCAGATGTGTAGTGCAGTACAGCTCCACCTCTTTACTGTGATTTATTCACAATAATACACAACCTCCAGTGTCTTATTGCTTTAATTAAACACTCACAAACACACTATAATAAAAAAAAAAACAAGGTTCGATTCATAAATGTATTATTGAAAACAAACTCGTTAATAATACTGCCGTCTAGTGGCCAAATTACAGAACACAGTTTATTAAAAACAGCCGTCATTATACGATTTAAAATATTGTATTTCACACATTGATACGAATGTGTCGCGCTCAGAGGTGTGTGTTATTGTTAATGATGTCACGGCTGGACAAATGACCAATCAGATTTAAGGAGCGGAACTGCCTGCTGTATAATATTCATTATATTATAGAAACGAAGAGCCTGGGTTCAGTTCTCTTGCAGAGAGTTTGCATGTTCTTCCCATGTTTACTTTAATCTGGGATGTCTGGTTTCTGCACACAGTTCCGAAACACATGATCTGCCGTTACGAAATTGTTTACGTAAAGTATTGTATTGAAATGCATCTTGTGAAAACAGTATGGGGAAGGCCCTTTTCTGGCCCAGCATGACTGTACCCCAGCGTCCATAAGGGCATGTATGATTATTCAAGAGTGACCTCAACCCCATCAAAATGGGATGAATGGACATGCCGATTGTGAGACAGGTCGTCCCACCCGGCATCGGTGCCTGACCTCACACACATTCTTCTGCAGACGTGTGCGCGGAGACCCTCCGAAAGCTCGTTATTGCTGCGGAGAGGGGGACCGGCTGTGGTTGTGATGTCATAACGCCTCTGTGGATTTACAGTGTGGGTTCTCATAACAGGACTGAGATGCTGCTGCACTGTGTCCTGCTGCTTTGGCCCCGTTAGACGTCCATCTGCCAGACCCTCCCCCACGACGGTATCATTAACCTATAGCTGCTCGCCCTTCGTGTCCCTTTCAGGGGGTGGGGCTTAGCAGTGCTGCTTATTCAGGCCTTTTGAAGATAAAGAAAGCATTTCGTTACGAGATCAAAGGATCGGACCGGTCCGGGGTTTTTGGAGACAGAACTGATGATGTCCTGCTTGATTTAGAGGTCTAGTCTGTAAGCCACGCAGCCGCTGGTCCTCGGGACAGAAAGGCATCATAATGGGCAGTGATGCCTGACTGCCACTGACTGAATAATGGAATCAATAACAGCAAGGTTACAGCGGGAACACGCTGTCCACATCCAGAAACATCAATAACACCGCGCCAGGAGTGGCTCGCATGCATCTCTGTCAACGCTCTTGAATGGCAGGCTGCAAAAACCAACGAGGAACACGTGGCATGATGCCCCCCCCCACCTCCGTCCACCCACCACCACCACCCTGCTGACGGCTCACTTGTTTCTGCACCCATGTGATCCGATTGGCTCTAATCAATGTGAGATGATCATGAGTTTTATCTCGTTACAGGCTTCAACAGGAACGAAGAGATGAAGGCCATCGAGGTTCTACCCATCCTCAAGGAAAAAGTCGCCTTTTTATCAGGTGATCCCGTCTGAGACCCACGACCCTTCCCTTCACTGGTCATTTAGTTCCACCTCCTGTAAAGATGGACTTTGTAGTTCTCGAAATCCACTCTGTAGTCCATCTGTTGGTGTTCTACAGTACATACTGTACAGTACATACTGAGGGTGTGGTTGCTCAGTGGTTAAGGTGTTGGGCTAACAATCTGAAGATTGGGGGTTCAAATCCCAGGTCTACTGAAGTTACCAATGTAAGTCCTTGAGCGAGGCCCTTAGCCCTCATTGCTCCAGGGGGTGCTGTATCAACCCTGTGCTCTGACCCCAACCAAGTTGGGATATTTGTAGATCGCTTTGTATAAAAGCGTCGGCTAAATGACCAAATGTAAAGTAAATGTAAATGTACATACTGTGTTCTCTGTTCTAATGCTCAGAACCTCAATAGTACCCCCACAGAGCAGGGGTTACTGGGTGGGTGCATTATTCCTACCCCAACAGTGTCACTGAGGTGGAGAAATGAAACTACACTAACACCCCCCCCCCCTCACCACATCAGTGTCACTGTGAAACACTGCCATCAACAATCCACCACCCAAATGATACCTGTTCTGTGATGCTCCTGAGAACCAACAGGGGACTAACAACAACACAGAACACAGATGGACTACAGTCTGGAATTGTAGAACTACAAAGTCCATCTTTATGGTTAGAAGGGGAGATAGATGATGGAGCAACAAGCGGGCGTGTCCAAACGTATGACTGCTTCTGTATAGCCCTGTTCTGATGACTGTGTGTGTTACTGTGCTGGGTTCCACAGGCGGCAGGGACAGACGTGGCGGCCCGGTCCTGACTTTTCCAGCCCGGAGCAACCACGACAGAATAAGACAGGAGGACCTGAGACGCCTGATCGCGTACCTGGCGGGCATTCCCAGGTATGACGTGCAAGAGAGAGACACGCCCACCACACAACACCCTGATGATGTCACACGGTCGTTTGGGTTAGTCATCCACTCATCCTTCATCAGTCATCACAGGACGCTGCAGACAGGATGAAGATGACGAAGACGATGGAGGGACATTGTTTAGAGTGAGGTGTCCATATGAAAGATGGCTTTCGGTTCAGAGTTATCCGTGCTTCCTTTTCTAGAACGTTCTCTCTCTCCCGCTTGCTCGCTCGCTCGCTGTCTCTCAGCCTGTCCCTCACTCTGTCCCTCCACCTCTCAGTCTGATTCAGTAAAGCTGATACGTTCTCCTCAGTCCTCAGAGGGTGCAGGGAATCCAGCTGCGGAGACTAAAACAGCCTTCAGCTCCGCGTTCCTCAGGATTTTGGAAGCTGTACGTGTCCCCGCAAGACGGACGGGACACGTTTTGGAACCGTGCACGAGTTTAGAGCGAGCAGCAACCGCAGTGACCGTGTCGGATCGATCAAAGGGCAATAAGAACCCCGATGAGTCGGCTCGTTTTGATCCATTTCGGGGGGATGATGCCGCGGTGGGGGGGGGGGGGGTTTCCACGGTGCCGGGATCCACTGTGATCCACTGTGAGGCAGACTGTGGCATGTGGTGTACTTCATGAGGGTGTTCTTCTCTCGGCAGCGAGGACACGAGCAGGCATGGGTTCACGGTCATCGTGGACATGCGCGGCTCCAAGTGGGACTCCATCAAACCGCTGCTGAAGATCCTGCAGGAGTCCTTCCCATCCTGCATCCACGTGGCGCTCATCATCAAACCCGACAACTTCTGGCAGAAGCAGAGGACCAATTTCGGCAGCTCCAAGTTCGAGTTCGAGGTGAGACGGTGGAGGCTTTTGGGGGTTAGATTGGACTCGGTGTGGTTGAATGACGTCATGGGGGGGTTGTTGACGGGACTTTAATGTGTTATGTGATGTCATAATGGTACTTATTATAATGTCCAAATTCCCATGCTCACCCAGGGGACAACATTTCGGGTGCTGGGCAGATACACCCAGGACAGGATGTCAATTCATCACTCATTCAACACACACACACACACACACACACACACACTATAAGGGGCAATTTAGAGAATTCTTGAATTTATACCTTGAATCCATGTTTTTAGACTGTGAAAGGAAACCGGAGAACCCGGAAAAAACCCACACGGACATGGGGAGAAAATGCAAACTCACACTCTACATGGGGCAATTTAGATACAACCAGGACAAGGTGCCAATATATTACTGGACACACACTCGTTCACACAGACACACACACTATATGGGGCAATTCAGTTAGCATTAATTTAGATGGAGCAATTTAAAGCAGCCAATTCACCTTGAATCCATGTTTTTGGACGGTGGGAGGAAACCAGAAAACCCAGAGGAACCCCACATGGAAACTCCACCCAGATCGGGATTCGAACCTTGATTCCCAGCGCTGAGAGGAGAACATGCAAACCACCACACCACCGTGCTGTCCTTAATGATTCTGAGTCAGAATCACTCTACAGAACGTAAACAATACTACGTGATAGTCTGCACTACGTAGTGCACTTCATCTCTGATGAGAAAGTGATTTCAGTCTCAGGGTTCTGATCCGATTAGGACTCAAACGCTGTGAGCGTTAATGAAGGTGTTAATGAGTAACGAGGTGAACGTCCGTACGAGCGCAGAGCTCGAGGTTGATTCATTCTATACGGACGATATGAACCTGCAGGTGCTCGCTCTCTGGAAGCATCGCGGAGCCGCTGAGAAATCAGAACGTTTAAATTTAGTCTGACCCATTTACAGGACATCCCACATGATCGGGTTCACGTGAGACGTCGCGGGCTCGGCTCGTCGTTTTGTTTCTCTTCTTATTATAGAGTCGTTACTGCTGTCGGGTTCGAGGGGCTGCGCTTCAAATCACAGGTTCTAGGTGTGTTCTATTAGGGTGCCAATCGATCGCTGGACACACACTCACTCACACACACACACACTCCATATGGGGCAATTTGGAGAATGCACTTGACCTTGAATCCATGTTTTTAGACTGTGGGAGGAAACCGGTAAACCCGGAGGGAACCCACGCGGACACGGGGAGAACGTGGAAACTCCACCCAGATGGGGATTCGAACCGGGAATCCCTAGCGCTGAGAGGAGAACATACCAAACCACTAAGCCACCGTGCTGCTGTGCTTATAATTTATTAATATAAAATAAATTAAAACGGTCTAACTCCGCCCACTCTTTCCTCTGCAGCAGGTCAGCTGATTTATTGAATTTTGTATTTAGTGTGTAATGTTGACCTTGTCCCCGACCCTCAGACCCTCATGGTGTCTCTGGAGGGCTTGTCCAAGGCGGTTGACCCGTCGCAGCTGACGGCCGAGCTGGAGGGCAGCCTGGACTACGACCACGACGAGTGGATAGAGGTGCGCATGTCGTTCGAAGAGTTCGTGGGCAACGTGACGCGAGCGCTGGCCCGCCTGGCCGAGCTGCAGGAGCTGGTGTCGCGCCGGTCCCTCCCCGGGGACCTGGAGGCGGCGAGGTGCGCCATGGACGAGCACGCCGGCCTCAAGAAGTGCGTGGCCAAAGCGCCGGGCGAAGAGCTGGAAGCCCAGGGGCAGCAGCTGCTGCAGCGTGTGCTGGGCGGCGGCGGGGCCAGCGGGGACGTCCAGGGCCTGGCGCCCAGGGTCTCGGCGCTGCTGGACGAACTGCGGACCGCCCGGCAGCACCTGCAGCAGACCTGGCACGGGTGCAAGCTCAAGCTGGACCAGTGCTTCCAACTCAGGCTTTTCGAGCAGGACGCTGAGAAGGTGCGCCGCCGCCGCGTTCTCGGTACGTTATCGGTCCCGATGTCGTCCGAGGTCCTCATGACGTCCTTCTGCTTTAATGGTTTTGCAGATGTTCGACTGGATCGTCCACAACAAGGGCCTGTTCCTGACCAGCTACACGGAAATCGGCTCCGCCCACCAGCACGTCTCCGACCTGCAGACGCAGCACACGCACTTCGCCATGAACTGCATGGTAAGAACCATGTGAAAAACACTGGGACACGCCTCCTAACCCCCCCCCCCCTTTTCGTTGAGATGGATGTCTTTGAGAGGTGGAGGGGGGATGGGTTAATGACACCAGGGGGACGGGGTAGAGTGATTTCGGTGACCACACACTTGGATTCAGCGTCCTGTGTCTCACTCGGGGTTCCAATGGGCGCAATCCGTCGCTGGACATACTCGCTCTCACACGCACTATATAGGGGCAATTTAGAGCAGTCAATTCACCTCGAATCCATGTGGATCCATTTGGACTGTGGGGGGAAACCGGAATCCCCATGTGGACACGGGGAGAACATGCAAATCCAGCACACGCACTTTGCCATGAACTGCAGGGTAGGAACCTTCGTTAACCCCCCCCCCCCCCCGTTTTCGTTGAGGTGGATGTCTGTGAGTTCGTCGGTTACTAGAACATCGATTCTTGTTTAAGAGCACTGTGACTGAAAGCGCTGCAGTAACCCGGCGTTGCTGCACATCTAAGAGGGGGGAGGTGGAGGGGGGGGGTTAATGACACCAGGGAGACGGGGTAGAGTGATTTCGGTGACCACTCACACGCACACACTTAGTTCCACGCAGCATCCTGTGTCTCACTTTGGGGTCCGTTAAGCCATAAACATTTAGTGGGCAAACTGAAGGATAGCCCTCCTGTGGGGAATAAAGGTACTGCACACTGGCTGCAGGAGGTACAAAAAAATTTGGAATATTATTATTACTTTTTTTGTAAAGTCTTTTGGATCGTGTGAAGTTTGCATGTTCTCCTCATCTTTGCGTGGGATTCCCTCCACAGTAATTTAGTGTGATTGTGGGCGTGTCTCTCTGACCTGTGACAGATTGACGACCTGTCCGGGAGGGTTCGAGGCCTGTTTTCTGTTTAAGGAATAAAGAGATGAATTATCATCAAACTTTCTGAGTGAACCGAGGTGCAGCATGCCTTCGGAGTGTAACGGCGGGGGCCTTGTGTGCGTTGCAGAACGTTTACGTCAACATCAGCCGTATCGTCGCGGTGGGCAAGCGGCTGCTGGAGGGGGGGCACTACGCGGCCATGCACATCCAGCAGCTGTCTGCACAGCTGGAGAGAGAGTGGAAGGCCTTCGCCTCGGCGCTGGACGAGAGGAGCCTGATGCTGGAGATGTCGGCCAGCTTTCACCAAAAAACCCATCAGGTGAGACGCCGCTGTCGCGTGGCGAGGAAAGTCCTGTTTCCTGTGTTTGACCCGGATTAATGACGTCCTCCATCTCAGCGTACGTCGTTAGTCATCGTTAGCACCAGGAGTCTGATTTCGGTTTGCAGCAGCAGATGATGGAGATCTTACCGAATGCGATTTCTCTTCTTTAAACTTTCTCTCTTTGAAGAATAATTGCTTGTTGGCAGCGTCGTAATGACGCTGATGTGCTCTCTGTTTCATCTTCTGCTTCCCATTAAAGGGGAAATGATGGGCTTTCATCCTCCGGGCATCTGTGTTTCTGTTCAGGATGCTGACTCTGTGGGGAAAAGCCCGCAGTGACTGTAACAGGGTTCTGCGTTCTAAATCAGAGGTTGTGTATGTATATATATATATATATCTTCATCCATCCATTATCTTCCGCTTTATCCTCTATTAGGGTCGCGCGGGGGGGGGGGGTTCCCCATGCCCATCCAGGGGAGAACGTCTCGGGCGTTGGGCAGATACACACAGGACAGGACGCCAGTCTATCGCTGGACACACACTCACATAGACACACTCTATATGGGGCAATTTGGGGAATTCAATTGACCTTTATCCATGTTTTTGGACTGTGGGAGGAAACCGGAGAACCCAGAGGAAACCCACGTGGACACGGGGAGAACATGCAAACTCCCCCCAGATTAGGATTCGAACCTGGAATCCCTAGCGTTGAGAGGCAAACATGCTCAACCACTAAGCCACTAAGCCACCGTGCCGCCCGATATAAATATAGTGTGTGTGTGAGTGAGTGTGTGTCCAGCGATAGATTGGCATCCTGTCGTGGGTGTATCTGCCCAGCGCCCGAAATGTTCTCCTCTGGATGGGCATCAGGACCCCCCCCTCCCCCCTGACCCTAGTAGAGGATAAAGCTGAACATAATGGATGATTGGATGTGTCGGGGGGGTTGCAGTGGGGGTTGCAGTAGGGGGCGGTGTTTACAAGGTTGTGCAGCCAGTATGAAGGTCAAGGGCCTGGAACAAGAGGCTGATTCCTTATTGCCCCGGGGGGTCTGTTGTATCATGGCCGACCCTTTGCTGGGTCACACATCCATCATCAGCCGGGCCTCATGCAAATTAGTTTAGATGAAAACGTCCACAGAATGAGACGCGATGCTGAGTTACTGAAGCTGAGAGACATTTACAACCAACACAGTGGAACAGAATCAGTGCTTCACATTGTTTGTGTGTTATTTGTTAATTTAATGTCATGAAAACAGCCCCGGTGATAAGGGTTGGTGTTTGCGTCTCTTTTCTGGCAGTACCTGAGTAACGTGGAGTCCTGGTGTAAAGCATGTGGAGAAGGGGAGCTGCCCGCCGAGCTGCAGGACCTGGAAGATACTATTCACCGACACCAGGGGCTTTACGAACACGTGACCGCCGCCTACTCTGAGGTAACCACGCCCCCTACGGCTGGATCAGGGCTGGGCTTTAGGGTGTGGGATGAGAGTGCGGTGGGGGTCAGAGATTAGGGTTAGGGGCTTGATCAGGATCCGAGTTGGGGATTGGGTGTTTATAGTTGGGGTTGGAATTAAGATCAGAATTAAAGGTTTGGGATAAAGTTGGGGTGAAAGTTGGAATTATGGTCGAAGTTGTGAGATGATGTTGGAATTCACCTTAAAGTTTAGTGTTCAATTGAAAATTAAGGTTGAGATTAAGATTAGACCTGAGGAAAGGCTGTAATCTGTAATCCGTAGGTGAGCCAGGATGGGAAAGCCCTGCTGGACAAGCTCCAGCGGCCCCTGACCCACGGCAGCTCGGACTCCCTCACAGCCTCTGCCAACTACACCAAGGCGGTGAACCACGTTCTGGACATCATCCACGAGGTGCTGCACCATCAGAGGCAGCTGGAGAACATCTGGCAGCACCGGAAACTCCGCCTGCACCAGCGTCTGCAGCTGTGCGTCTTCCAGCAAGATGTTCAGCAGGTGGGATTAGAACGCTGTCCTCTTATTGGAATATTAAAGCGGTACGAGAGGGCGTGGCATTATTCTGAATTAATCCCATGCCTGATGTGTAGCGGAGTACAGTTCCACCTCTACTGTGATTTATTCACAATAATACACAACCTCCAGTGTCTGCTTACTTTAATAAAACACTTACAAACTCACTATAATAATAAAAAACAAGGTTTGATTCAGAAATGCGTTTATTAAAAGCAAAATCATTAATAATCTGATCTTCCGCGGTGTAAACTAATCCAGTTTTAAAAGTAAACGCTGATTTCTGATCAAATGCTGCCATCTAGTGGCCAAATTGCAGAATATATAATATATAATATGTTTTATTTCACGCACAGATACGAATCTGTGCGTGAAATAAAGGTACTCACACACAAAGGCACTCAGAGGTGTGTGTTACAGTCAATGATGTCACGACTGGACACAATGGCACAGCCAATCAGATTAATGCACCTGTTCCATAATAATAAATAATTCTTTCTGAAGTAGCTGCTCTGTGAGTTAAAGGTGAAGTTAATCCTGGTTTATTATTAAGACGTGATACCTCAGGACTGCGACATCTGGGGCGTGTTCTAAAGGCCCCTGTCTCCACCAGAACGCGTCCTGCATTTCATAATGTCAGTTTATTGGATCCGCATGTCCTCCCTCACCAGCGGAGCCAAATCTAATAACGCACTCCGGTTGTATGGGCTGTCGTCGTCGTCGTCATGGCACCGCGGACCAGAATGCAATATCGTTTTGGCTCTAGGTCACAAAGAATTAGTTTTTGTCACCGTAATGAACCCTACACAATCGGGGCACCGTCCAGGTTGCCATGGTAACTTGTGATGATATGCAGGGTATGCCCTGTGAGACGGTGCGGGGTGGGGGGTTCCCAATAAACAGCACACATGCATAATCAAGCGGATTGGTTGAACATGGCTTGTGCTGAGTGGAAGCAGATCAAAGGGGCTTTGATGAATAATGCATGAGGTCCTGAGCGCGGGGTGAGGAGCGATGTTTGGAGGAATGTGGGGGGATTCTGATTGGGCTCTTTTTTTGGGCTTCTCTACAGTGTATAAAGAAGAGGGTTTTTAATCTGATGACCTCAGCGCTGTAAACACCTTCATCGTTGTCAGTGTTTAATCTTCAGTGCAGGGCGTAATGCCAAAAAGCTGCCGTGCTCGTCACGGTGAAGACATTAAACTCTGCACCTGGACATATTAAAAAATATATTACAAATATTACCACAGAATACTTCCCCACCCCCACTGAGCATCAGAATTAATATTCATTCATTCATTCATTCATTCATTCGTTCATTCATTCAGGGGGGGGAAGGGGGCGGTTAAGGGGTTGAATATATTCCAACTGCAGATCAATAGAACGGACGAGCATCCGGTGTGAAGCAGCGACACCTACTGGTACATCTGAAAAAAGAATGAATACCTCCCCACTCTCAAGTCCCAATCTGGGTGGAGTCTCCATGTTCTTCCCGTGTCCGCGCGGGTTTCCTCCGGGTTCTCTGGTTTCCTCCCACAGTCCAAAAACGTGGTTCAAGGTCACCGGAATTCTCCAAATTGCCCCATAGAGACAGTGTCTGTGTGAGTGAGTGTGCCCAGTGATGGATTGGCGTCCTGTCCTGGGTGTAGCTGCCCAGCACCCGAAACGTTCTCCCCTGGATGGGCATGGGGAACCCCCCCCGCGACCCTAGTAGAGGATAAAGCAGAATATAATGGATGGATGGATGGATGGATAAGCCCCCAAATTTTAGATTGATTTTCACCTTTAAACCTTCCGCCCTGAGACTTTGCACCCCCTGTAGAACAACGGAAAGTGCACAGTGTCTGGGGCACTAGGGGGCGCACCAGACATCAGCCTCCTCAGACATGCTCATCTTCTTTAAAGCTCAAACTCAGAATGGCGTGACTCTTTGCGGAGGTTCTCCATCATCTGTTTTGCCTCCTCGTAGGTTCTAGACTGGATCGAGAACCATGGCGAGGCCTTCCTCAGTAAGCACACAGGCGTGGGGAAGTCCCTCCACCGAGCGCGGGCGCTGCAGAAGCGCCACGAGGACTTTGAGGAGGTGGCACAGGTAAAGATGAGACCTCGTCACCACCTCCCCGGTTACGGGGTGATGAGGAGCGCGGTTCTGCCGGCTCACCGTTCGGTCTGTCTCTCTCAGAACACGTACACCAACGCTGACAAGCTGCTGGAGGCGGCGGAGCAGCTGGCCCAGACGGGGGAGTGCGATCCAGAGGAGATCTATCAGGCGGCGCACCAGCTGGAGGATCGTATCCAGGACTTTGTGAGGCGCGTGGAGCAGCGAAAGGTTCTGCTGGACATGTCGGTGGCTTTTCATACCCACGGGAAGGAGGTGAGTGGGTGTTGGTGGGGGGGGGGGGGGTTGGGGCGGAGCCGGGAACCCTGTTTTGGGGGAAGTTTTAAGGAACGAAATCTAAACTTTTTAATTTATTTACATTTTTTAATTTAATTTTTAAACTAAATGAAACTTTCGTTGCTGCAGTTGTGGACGTGGCTGGAGGAGCTGCAGAAGGAGCTGCTGGACGACGTGTATGCCGAATCCGTGGAGGCGGTGCAGGACCTGATCAAGCGCTTCGGGCAGCAGAAGCAGACCACGCTGCAGTTCACCGTCAACGTCATTAAAGAGGGGGAGGAGCTTATCCAACAGCTCAGGTACAACCGCTTCATCATGCAGGGTTGTTCACATGGCCGGAGTTGAGTATTTTGGTAGGTGGACGATTGGCTGCATTGCAGTGACACTGATGTGGTGGTGGTCTCTACTTATTCCACCTTTTATGCTCCACCAAATCAGATTTGTTTATTTATATATTTTTTATCTACTAGGGTCGTAGGGGGGGGGGGGGTGTTCCCCATGCCCATCCAGGGAAGAATGTTCGGGCGCTGGGCAGATACACCCAGGACAGATCACTGGACACACACTCACTCACACAGACACACTCTATCGGGGGCAATTTGGAGAATTCAATTGACATCGATCCATGTTTTTGGACTGTGGGAGGAAACCCGGAGGAAACCCACACGGACATGGGGAGAACATGCGAACTCCACCCAGATGGGGATTCGAACCGGGAATTCCTAGCGCTGAGAGGAGAACATGCTAAACCACTAAGCCACCGTGCCACCCTATTTATATATTTATATATATATTTATATGTTTATATATATATATATATATATATATATATATATATATATATATATATATATATATATATATTGCTTTATTTCTTTATTTATAGAGCATTTTTTACAATAGTACATCGTCACAAAGCAGCTTTACAGAGTTATAAGCCTTTAAACCCCCAAAGATCAAGCTGAAGCAACTGTTATGTCGTTAAGGACGAAACCTTGTGAGGACCGAGGCTCAGTGGGGGACTCATCCTCCTTACGGGGCCAAGTACCAGCGCACACTGCTGAGACTCATCCACCGCCCAAAGAATTCTAATAATAATAATATGTTGTGTTCATATCCACCCCCCGGTGTGTTTTTGGATGTCCTCCGCAGAGACTCGGCCATCTCCAGCAACAAGACGCCGCATAACAGCTCCATGGCTCACATCGAGAGCGTGCTGCAGCAGCTGGACGAGGCTCAGGCGCGCATGGAGGAGCTCTTCCAAGAACGCAAGATCAAGCTGGAGCTCTTCCTTCAGCTGCGCATCTTCGAGAGGGACGCCATTGACGTAAGTCGGCGTGTCGCCACGGCAACGAGCGCCTCACACTATGTGGTCAGAAGCATCGGGACACCTACACGTTATAGTTAACGCTGCTATATTCATTTTTTCATTTATTTTACTATCCATCCATCCATTGTCTGCCGCTTCATCCTCTATTAGGGTCGCGGGGTGGGGGGGGGGTTCCCCATGCCCATCCAGGGAAGAACGTTTCGGGCGCTGGGCAGATACACGCAGGACAGGGCGCCAATCTATCGCTGGGCACACACTCACTCACACACACACACTCTATATGGGGCAATTTGGAGAACTCAATTGACTTAATCCATGTTTTTTGGACTGTGGACAGGACGCCAATCTATTGCTGGACACACACTCACTCACACAGACACACTCTATATGGGGCAATTTTGGGAAATAAATTGACCTTTATCCATGTTTTTGGACTGTGGGAGAAAACCTGAGAACCTGGAGGAAACCCACACGGACACGGGGAGAACATGGAAACTCCACCCAGATTGGGATTCGACCGGGAATCCCTAGTGCTGAGAGGAGAACATGCTAAACCACTAAACCCCCGTGCCCGGCTTTCCAGAATGGCAGAACTTATTAAAGCCATAATGTTTGCATTATTGTCACGTTAACATCAGACGAAATTACAAATGTGTGTCTGATCACATAGAGATCAGATAATGCTTTCACCTGATAAACGTGAGCATTACACCACGGCAGCACCATCAACCGTGACCATGGACATCTGATCTGAAGATATCCGACTCCTATTGAAGTCACGGCCTCCTTGTTCCTCCGCTGTCTGATGTCACCCGATCACACCCCCCCCCGACGTGCTCATTTTCCACTGCGGGTTCAATGTCGGGGCGATAGTTTGGCATTATTAGGGCGGTGGGGTACCAGGCGTCACTCTCGGGCCGTCCTGCTGCGGCTGTGCGCAGCGTGGTGGTGGTGCATTCCTGCGAGTCCTAAAAACAGTCCCTCCTGCAGAAGCTTACTCAGCGCGGGGCGGGACGCGCCTGCCTGTCGGGGAGAGCGGGGCAGCGCCAGGGCGTGTGTCCGTGTCCTCGGATACACCCTCGCGAGTGTGCGCTTTCACAGCCGAGCAGCGTCCACGTGAGGAGCCGAGGATGGTTTTCCCAAAATAAGGTGGGACTGGAACCCAGATGTTCCATTTTCAGAGGATTGTAAATGAAAGTGAGGGTTATGCGAGGTGTCGTGTGTAGGTTTTTAATCTGTAATTGTGTGTTTGAGTGTCTCGTCTCTGTTAATCCGCGGTTTTGTGGTGGCTGAACCGCCTTCGGGAGGTTTACAGAGGAACGGAACGTTTAAATGCAGAGACAGGTCTGTATTATTACTCACTGTGTGGACAGAACAACCGAGACAGCGCGCTTAACTGGAGGAAAGCAAGCACCGGGTCATGTGTTCTGGACAACCCATCCTTGTATGAACAGTTTGGGGAAGGCCCTGTTCTGTAACAGTGTGTGAGGTAGGGCTCTGGAACCTTAAAAACCCTGTCCTCAAGCCTATGGAATACCTTTAGGATGATTTGGAATGGAGATTGTGAGTCTGCGCAACATCAGTGGACTAACCTTAATGGCTCCCCGGGTTCTGTGTACTGGACTGGCCACCGCTACAGGTGTGTGTGTGTGTGTGTGTGTGTGTGTGTGTGTGTGTGTGTGTGTGTGTATGTGTGTGTGCGTGTGTGTGTGTGTGTGTGTGTGTGTGTGAGTGTGTATGCGTACAGTAGGCAGAATAAATTACTTTATCGCTTCAACTCTTCCCTGATATAATCTCTAAATCATGTTGGGTGTCTTAGTGGTTTAGCATGTTCTCCTCTCAGTTCTAGGGATTCCCGGTTCGAATCCCAATCTGGGTGGAGTTTCCATGTTCTCCCCGTGTCCGCGTGGGTTTCCTCCAGGTTCTCCGCTTTCCTCCCACAGTCCAAAAACATGGATCAAGGTCAATTGAATTCTCCAAATTGCCCCATATAGAGTGTGTGTGAGTGAGTGTGTGCCCAGTGATAGACTGGCGTCCTGTCCTGGGTGTATCTGCCCAGCGCCCAAAACTTTCTCCCCTGGATGGGCATGGGAAACCTCCCCCCCGCGACCCTAGTAGAGGATGAAGCAGAAGATGATGGATGGATGTTGCTTTATAGTTATCAGGTCTATAATCATTTGGTTTGTGTAATCAATAATTAATTAAATGCTGGTTGTTAAGGCTTGTCACCGGGTCCTTTGGTGTTTCGTTTGTTTGCATATGAACTCGCGCTCACGCCGCGTTTACGAGTACAGGTTTATTATGTTTTCCCGCAAAGAAAGTGGTGAAGCAGACTGGGTGTGTGAACCCTCAGCCCTGTTAAGACCGTGATCCAGGGTGTGTGTGAGGTATGAGGTCACAGTGGCGTCATATTAATCCTGGACTCTGTGTGTTACAACAACAATGGAGCGCCGGATATGAACGGCGTTATAAAAATCGTGGCGTTATAAAAACATTAATCGATATTCTTTGCAGAATTATCGATGCATCGAATAAAATCGATTAATATTCACATCCCTGGAGGCGGGGATGAGGGATTTAAAGAACTTAAGATCCAAATTCCTGGATCAAAATTAAACTAGTATCAAATTCAATCACAAAATCAGAAGCGACGGCTGTCGGCGAGGATGATTATAGAGTCTGAATCCACAGTAGTGTGACAGGCTTTGGTCCGGAGGGTTATGAAGGCAGACTGGGTTGTACGCTCTGTTCCGTGTGCCCTAAAGGTGATCTCGGATCTGGAGTGCTGGTGTGAGGAACTGACGCAGCAGCTGGGGGAGTACGACAGCGAGGAGCTGACCGCGGCCGAGCAGCGACTGCAGCAGCACGCCGAGAAAGCGCTGACCATGAACAACCTCACCTTCCACGCCATCCACCAGGGGCAGGAGCTGCTGCAGTACGTCACCGAGGTGCACAGCTCGGGTGAGTCCCGGTCACACGGCGCGAGGTCGGGAAGCGAAGTCCTCAGTCAGGATACACACCTGGAGCTGACACTCATGATGTCAACATTAACGTTGAGTCATTCAGCCGAGGTGAACAATAGAGTTAACACCACGGTTACCTGGTGACATTAGTACACGAGTGTGTTTTGGAAATATGAAGGCGTGTGTGTGTGTGTGTGTGTGTGTGTGTGTCTGTGAGGCCGTGTCTGTGAAGGCGTGTGTGTATGGAGGCGTGTGTGTGTATATGTGTGTGTGTGTGTGTGTATGAAGGCGTGTGTGTGAGGGCGTGTCTGTGAAGGAGCACATGTGTGTATGAAGGCGTGTGTGTATGAGGGTGTGTGTGTGCGTGTGTGTGTGTGTGTGTGTATGAAGGCGTGTGTGTATGAGGGTGTGTGTGTGCGTGTGTGTGTGTGTGTGTATAAAGGCGTGTGTGTATGAGGGTGTGTGTGTGTGTGTGTATGAAGGCGTGTGTAAGGGCGTGTCTAAGAAGGCGTGTGTGTATGTGGGGATGTGTGTGTGTGTATGAAGGTGTGTGTGTATGAGGGTGTGTGTGTATATGTTTGTGTGTGTGTGAGGGCGTGTCTGTGAATGCGTGTGTGTGTGTATGAAGGCGTGTGTGTATGTGGGTGTGTGTGTGTGTGTGTGTGAGGGCGTGTGGAGGGATCAGCGAGCTGGTAAACCCTGTCGGCTTAAGCGAGGGGGCGGAGCGGCTAAAGCTACACACTAAAGCCAGCTCACCCAGCGGGAGCAGACTAACACACACTGCTGTAATCCTTCAAATCACTCCCCCGGCTGCTTCTCCACACACACACACACACACACACACACACACACACCAAAAGCAGAAGCAGAGCAGCCCCACTTCGACACACATCTGGGACACACACACACACACCTCAAGCTGCCATGGTGGAGTGGTCTCCTAACTTCAGCCCCATGCAGCTGTGGACCGCGGGGGTCAAACGTGAGTACTAGGGGCATCTGGGGTATCAGTGTGACCTCTGTGTGCGATGTGTGTAGTGAGTGTATGGACCTGCAGTGCTGCTGTATGAAGCTTCTTCACAGTCGCTGATGATTTCAATAAATTTAAATACAAATGTCTGTTTGTACGGATATTAATATTAATGACGTATTAATGATGGATTAATGTCCATGTCCACGGGACATTATTATATTTTTACATTATGCAGAAAATCAGGGGCAGATTTGAACAGTTTTTTAAATAAGAATTACAATCCAGTCTCAGCATCAAAGCGAGACCGTCACCGTGGGCAACGTGCGCCATGGAGATTACAGGGATGCTGCGGTCGCAGTGACATCACGACGCACACTGATTGACATCCCATTACTAACATCCTGTGGACCGGGCGTGGGACGGGAGTGGAGATCGAGGGGCCGGCCGTGGCCCCCGGCGCTGGCGTTGCCGCAGTGACGCAGTTGACTGAACTGTGACATCATCGGATCGTATCTGCGCTTGTGTGTCAGGTCTGGAGTTGTTGTGCGACCGCGATGTGGACATGGCCACGCGTGTCCAAGACCTGCTGGACTTCCTGCACGAGAAGCAACAGGAGCTGGACGCCGCCGCCGAGCAACACCGCCGCCACCTGGAGCAGTGCGTGCAGCTGCGCCACCTGCAGGCCGAGGTCAAACAGGTACGACACAATGGTAACAAAATAAACGACTCAAACCCACTTACAATCCACCCTAATAGACACACAGCTTATTATGGGATGGGCATTAACTGGTAATGTACTAGGTAAAATCAGATTAGGTTTTAATTTGGTTGTGAGAATTACGATATGAGTATCTGTACAACTAGAAGTTCATCGTGCCTGCTAACAACGTGCTGGTTTGTGTTGTTTGATTGTGTGTGTGTGTGTGTGTGTGTGTGTTTGTGTGTGTGTGATTGTGTGTGTGTGTGTGTTGTAGGTTCTGGGATGGATACGTAACGGCGAGTCGATGCTGAACGCTGGACTGATCACAGCGAGTTCTCTCCAAGAAGCTGAGCAGCTACAGAGAGAACATGAGCAGTTCCAGCATGCTATCGAGGTACTACACACACACACACACACACTCATGATTTCCTAATGAACTGTATAAATCTTTATCAGTGTTATATTTATATCTTTCAAGCCCTCAGCCCATATTTAATCACGCTGTTTTTGCGCCGCAGAAGACGCATCAGAGCGCCCTGCAGGTGCAGCAGAAGGCGGAGGCGCTGCTGCAGGCGTCCCACTATGACGGCGAGACCATCCGCGAATGTGCCGAGAAGGTGGCGTCACACTGGCAGCAGCTCATGCTCAAGATGGAGGACCGACTCAAGCTGGTCAACGCCTCGGTGGCCTTCTACAAAACCTCCGAGCAGGTGCGAGAACCGGTGCAGGGTGGGGTAGAGGACATATAGGACGAGTGGGAGACACAGCGGCAGGACGGCCGAGCGGGTTTAGAGAACAGGGAACAACGGACAAAGAATACAGTAAATTTAAAGAATTCAAATAAACCATATTAAAAAATGGTTAAGATATTAAAAAATAATATATATATATATATATATATATATATATATATATATATATATATTCATCTAACTATCTAATATTGCCATCTAGTGGCCAAATTACAGAAGTTTATAAAACACATAAGGAAAATAATGTGTTGTATATCGCACATTGATACGAATGTGAAGCACTGAGAAGTGTGAGTTATTGTCACTGATGTGTTTGCAGGTGTGCAGTGTGTTGGAGAGTCTGGAGCAGGAGTATAAGCGGGAGGAGGACTGGTGTGGAGGTTCGGATAAACTCGGACCGAACTCGGACACGGATCACGTCACGCCCATGATCAGCAAACATCTCGAGCAAAAAGAGGCTTTTCTGAAGGTGAACCCCAGCGAACATCCATCACACTCAAATAAACGCCTTGGAATAATGAACATCATGTTCATTCGCTTGCGTTATTTACATTTCCGTCGGTGTGAAGTGTTCTGCGTTTCTCTGTTCTTCAGGCGTGTACGTTAGCGCGGCGCAACGCCGACGTCTTCATGAAGTACCTGCACCGAAACAGCGTGAACATGCCGGGCATGCTGGCACAAATCAAAGCTCCGGAGCAGCAAGTCAAGAGTGCGTTACACACACACACACACACACACACACA
>JAFMOD010000668.1:1594387-1651379 GCA_019802435.1 Corydoras maculifer
TGGCTCACAGCCTGAGCTCGTTTCTGTCTCTCAGCCCGATGTACCTCAAGTCGTCGAGCGGACACGCCGAAAATTGCAAGGTCTGGCTGCTGGATTTGGGTGCGTACCTCCATAACATGAACCTGTTCTAACGTTCTGCTGATCTGAGGTCTGTAGTGACGACACGTGAGTAACGTCTGGACCGAGCGCACTGTCAGGTGTGATGCGTGTTTACCGTCAGCTGGTTTTAAACTTCTGTTAGTTGTCCTGACTCGAATCAGAGACCGAAATACGTAAAGTTGAGATTTGGTATGTTCTCCAGATGTTGGATGGCTTGTTTACAGTGGTACGCTTTACTGTGTAGTAAATCCATCCATCCATTATCTTACACTTCATCCTCTACTAGAGTCGTGCGGGGGGGGGGGGGTTCCTCATGCCCATCCCACTCAGACACAGAGAGGACCTTCCCCAACCGGGAATCGAACCCAGGGCCGCTGCACCACCCTCACCTGTCTATAGAGGACGTAGTAACTTATTGCTTTCTGTGGATTCATGTTGAGTTCCGTATCCTGAAGTCTGATTTATTCAGACCTCAATCGACTCCTGATCCCACCTACTGTTCATCCATCCATCCTTCATCTTTATCCTATATTAATGTCGTGGGGGGGGTTCTCCATGCTCATCCGGGGAGAACTTTTCGGGCGCTGGGCAGGTACACCCAGGACAGGACGCCAATCTATCACTGGACACTCACACACACACACACACACTCTATATGGGGCAATTTGAATTCAATTGACCTTGATCCATGTTTTTGGACTGTGGGAGGAAACCGGAGAACCCGGAGGAAACCCACGCGGACACGGAAAGAATTATATTATTAAGATAAGATAAGATAAGATAAACCTTTATTTGTCCCACAATAGGGAAATTCACAAATATTATTATTATTATTATTATTATTATTATTATTATTATTATTATTATTGCGGCATGGTGGTTTAGTGGTTTAGCATGTTTTCCATGTTCTCCCCGTGTCCGCGTGGGTTTCCTCCGGGTTCTCCGGTTTCCTCCCACAGCCCAAAAACATGGATCAAGTCTATTAAATTCTCCAAATTGCCCCATATAGAGTGTGTCTGTGTGAGTGGATGGATTGGCGCCCTGTCCTGGTGTATCTGCCCAGCACCTGAGACGTTCTCCCCTGGATGGGCATGGGGAACCCCCCCGCGACCCTAATATAGGATAAAGCGGGAGATAATGAATGAATTATTATTATTATTATTATTATTATTATTATTATTATTGGGTGGAGGTCCCTGCAGGGTGTCTGTGGGACATTTGTCCTCCTCATCCTCGTTTTCAGAGCGATTTTGACAGCTCTGGGATAAACGTTGGCGCGTGTTTGTTTGCGGCTGACAGATTGAGGAACTGGGTCAGCGATGCTGATGTCATCTCAGTGCTGGGATTTTGGGGTTTGGGCCGAGGGAACGCTTAGAACAGTGGGCGGAGCCATTTAGCCACGGAGGCGTTTTTTAAAGGTCTGCAGGAAATATTCCAGACGTCTTAATGAAACTGGAGGAACTCGGCACGGCGCCTTAGTGGTTTGGCATGTTCTCCTCTTAGCACTGGTGTTTCCCGGTTCGAATCCAAATCTGGGTGGAGTTTTCATGTTCTCCCAGTGTCCACGTGGGTTTCCTCCGGGTTCTCTGTTTTCCTCCAACAGTTCAAAAACATGGATCAAGGTGAATTGAGTTCTCCAAATTGCCCCATATAGAGTGTGTGAGTAAGTGTGTGTGTGTCCAGTGATAGATTGGCGTATCTGCCCAGCGCTCAAACCCCCAAATGTATGGATGGAAATTACAGCGGACAGCATGGTGGCTTAATGGTTTAGCATGTTCTCCTGTCAGTGCTAGGGATTCCCGGTTCGTATCCCCATCTGGGTGGAGTTTGCATGTTCTCCCCATGTCTGCATGGGTTTCCTCCGGGTTCTCCGGTTTCCTTCCACAGTCCAAAAACATGTATCAAGGTCAATTGAATTCTCCAAATTGCCCCATATAGAGTGTGTGTGTGTGTGTGAGTTAGTGTGTGCCCAGCGATAGATTGGCGTCCTGTCCTGGGTTTATCTGCCCAGCGCCCAAAACGTTCTCCCCTGGATAAAGCAGAAGATAATGGATGGATGGATGTTTTAATTTGGTCTTGAGGTTGTCTAATAAACGAGTTGCACGTCTGGCTCACGAGGCCCCCCCGGTGCTGATGTTTTGTTAAGCACTAAAGGCTTTAACGCCGAGCTGACCTCTGTGACACCTTGCGGAACAAGAATGTGTTGTGAGCGATGAGGGCCGCTCGTAAATCCGGGACGGACCGTCAGGACGAGTGGCTTCACACCAGCGACTTCAAAGAGGGTCAAAGTCCGCGGAGCGCTCGCCTCCAGGACGAAATGCTGCTCCCCAATTAGTGGACAAAAGAAGTTCTGAAGGCGGTTCTGCGTGGACGGGCGGATGCTTTTGGCTTCTTGATCACACTAATTAGGCTTGTTTTCAGTAGAAGAGTTCGGGGAATGAAGGTTTGAGGTTTGAGAGCGAGTGTGAGGCTTTAATGGTTTCATCCTTGTTTAAACCTCACACTCAGAATTAAAACAATGTTTTTTTCTTTAGTTTGTTTTTTTTTTTAAATACAATTTTGGCAATTTAGAGATGATTTCAAGCCCCAGCGATAGGTTGGCGTTCTGTCCTGGCTGTGTCTGCCCAGCGCCCGAAACGTTCTCCACTGGATGGGCATGGGGATCTCAGCCGCGATCCTAATAGAGGATAAAGCGGGAGACAATGAATGAATGATTTCAAGCTTCTATGTTCTGCTTAAAGTAAATAATATTAAAAATTGAGGTACACTGAGGTCCATCCATCCATTATCTTACGCTTTATTCTTTACTAGGATCGGGGGGCGCCAATCTATCACTGAACACACACTCACTCACACAGACACACTCTATATGGGGCAATTTGAAGAACACAATTGACCTTGATCCATGTTTTTGGACCATGGAAAGAAACCGGACAACCCAGAGGAAACCCACACGGACAAGGGGAGAACATGAAAAGTCCACTCAGATTGGGATTCGAACCGGGAATCCCCAGCACTGAGAGGAGAACATGCTAAACCACCATGCTCCTGTATGTTCGAAGGGGTTTTTTTGGGTTCTGCACCGTAATGCCCCACTTAGCTACACGTCCCACTTAAGCGGTTCTGGTTAAAATAAAGGCGTTCTGGTCTGCCGGAGGACGTTCTGCGCAGTCTGGTTTTGCATTAGGCTCAGCGGCGGCTCTCAGCCGGAAACTGTGGTCGCCTCAATCTAGCGATGATGCCGAGCGAGGAGGCGCGGCTGCACCGAATCCCAAACTCTAACACTCCTTTGTTGAGGGCGTCTTCACGGGACGCCACCGCCGCCGCCGCTGAAGATCCGTCCCCTCTGTCTCCGCAGATTCACTGTCGGTCTCCAGTAACGACGGCACGCTCTCGGGCAGCGCCACCCTGCAGCCGGGGCATCTGCACGGCTCGCCAGGGGCCAAGCGGCCGGGCAACACGCTGCGCAAGTGGTTGACCAGTCCGGTGCGGCGTCTCAGCAGCGGCAAGGCCGACAGTCACGTCAAGAAGCTGGCGCACAAGCACAAGAAGAACCGCAAGAGCGGAGAACCTCAGAGGGATTCGGACGAGAGCGCGGCCACCCCCCAGGAGGAGATGTTCGAGGAGGTTAGAGATTAAGCGCAGTTTGACGTTATTATACTCCTCAGTTTGACCCAGTAAGCTGGCGCCACCTACCTCACTGATGGACTACAATCTGTAATTATAGAACTACAAAGTCCATCAGTGCATTTTCTTGTCTAAATTTATACTCTTTATTATAAATCAGCTGTTTTTACAACAGCACCACCTGGTGTTTATGTCCATAATGTTTCTTTCTTATTCACGTCCTCCACAGAGGATTCGAACCGAGGGCCTGGGCAGTGGCACACTGTCCAAGTCGTCCTCCTCGGGCATGCAGAGCTGTGGAGAAGAGGAGGGTGAGGAAGGCCCCGACACCGTCCCTCTGCCGCCACCTATGGCCATCCAGCAGCACAGTCTCCTCCATCAGGAGTCGCAGGATGAAAAAGTGAGGTTCACATTTGGGTTTCCAGCCACAGAAATGTCAGATTATCCTTCTGGAGCGGATGGTGGAGAGGCAGGGTACCAGTGGTGTCCTCACCTCCAGGGGGCGTTAGGTCCCACAGGCTGTGTTTATTTCAATTCAGAGTGTATCTTGCTTTCACGTCTGCCTTTTTGTTTCTCGTGTCTTTTGCTTCTTCAGCATCGCATCAGATTTTGCTCTGTGTCCGTTCTGTCACAGTTCCCCTACCTTAACACGTAGTCCCCCATTTCTGCATCCTGTGCCTGTAAACGCCTGTCTTTAACCCCCAGGAGTCACTCATCCTGCTATATAATGCTATATAGCATATTACAAATATATATATATATATAATTTATTTTGATGTATATATATATATATATATATATATATATATATATATATATATATATATATATATGGTGATTTCTGGTACTTTGCTGCCACCAAGTGGACGAATTTAGGAACTGCGTTCATCTAAATTATGACTCGTGTATTATATTCTTTGAACTGAGCCCCTCACATCCTGAGCATGCGTTCATACATGTGATGTCTGTGGCCACGCCCAGACATCACATGTATATAAAGACTCCTGAGAGTTAAACCCATTTTTTATTTGTTGAAATCCCCCTTTTAGCCCTAAACTACATCCTCACTGAGACTTCACATTTAAACCCACAGTGACCGTTGCTTCCTTCCCTGATGGAGTATTTTTGGGGGGGGGGAATCACTACATGGTGCTGCATCATGTGTGCTACATGACCCCCCCACCCCTCCCACCCCACTCTATCCCCCGTTAATAAAACCCAAAGCAGTTTATCCCCCAATCTCAATCCTGAACCCTGCTGGTCCAGAGCACAGCACCTTATATGGAGATTGGTGGAAGTCCGGGGGTTGGAGCACGCTGGTGAGCTGTGTTTTATTTTTGTGTTAGCTGATTTTAGGACCGTGTTGTCTGATGGGTCTCAGTATCATGTACTGAATTTTGTATGATTTACATTTGCTTTTGGTCATTTGGTCGTTTAGCAGACTCTTCTTTATCCAAAGCGACTTACAAGCTGAGCACAGGGTTAATCACAGCGCCCCCTGGAGCAATGAGGGTTACAGGCCTTGCTCAAGGTCCCACACTGGTAGCTTCAGTGGACCTGGGATTTGAACCCACAACATTCAGATTGATAGCCCATGACCCAAACCACTGAGCCCCCATAATAGGTAATAGGTGTAGCAGGCGATTGGGACACGAGCCTCCTGATGTCCTGAACGCAGCATCAACAGAATCAAGTTTAAATTCAAGTCATTTATTAATAGAGCGTTTTTTATCCTCACAAAGCAGCAGCTTCACAGAGTTAAAAGCCTTTAAACCCTAAAGGTTAATGATGCGCACTGTTTCAGACCCCCCGTCTGTCCGGACGGCCCTCCACTTCTGACACCCCCAGCGCTGCCGAGCTGGTCAGCGCCATCGAGGAGCTGGTCAAGAGCAAGATGGTACGTCGTTTTCATCTCTCTGATTCCATTTCACTAAAAAAATGTATTCAGGGACAGCATGGTGGTTTGTGGTTGGCATGTTCTCCTCTCAGCACTGGGGTTCCGGGTTCGAATCCCAATCTGGGAGGAGTTTTCATGTTCTCCCATTGTCCATGTGGGTTTCCGCTGGGTTCTCCGGAGTTCCTCCCACAGTCCAAAAACATGGACAATTCAAGGTGAATTGAATGCTCTAAATTGCCCCATATAGTGTGTGTGTCTGTGTGAGTGAGTGTGTCCAGCGATAGATTGGCGTCCTGTCCTGGGTCTATCTGCCCAGCGCCTCCGCCTCCCTCGAAGACTCTATTATGAATATTATGAGTATTATGAATGAATGAATTATTCTGAAGCCTCAGGTTGTGTTCTCGTGTCTGTCTTTCAGAGTCTGGACGATCGGCCGGTGTCCGTGTCGGCTGAGCGAGTGGACAGCAGAAGTCCCTTGTGTAATCCTTCAGATAACTCCCTCCACTCGTCTTCTCCACCTGTGGATGAGATAGAGGAGCGCAGGGCTGGATACGTGAAGAAGCGACAGTACGCATCCGCCTTTATGTCCACGGTTACCACAAACATAAATCTCCAACTTTAATGTAACGTGTTTTTTCCTAGCTACGTACTCCTGGAGCTGGTGGAGACTGAGCGGGACTACGTGCGAGACCTGGGTGCAGTGGTGGAGGTAGGTTAATCTGGTTGTGGGTGTGGGTTGCGAGTTGTGCCACCTTCTCACCCTGTACCATCACATGGTTACCGTCGCCATGGTAACGGCATCCTCATCCTCGCTGGGTGTTGCAGGGATACATGAGTCGGATGAAGGAGGAGGGCGTCCCAGACGACATGAAGGGAAAGGACAAGATCGTCTTCGGGAACATCCATCAGATCTACGACTGGCACAAAGAGTAGGTTTGAGTCTGAAGTGGGATCAGTCGCCGGCCACTTTATTAGATACACCAACATCTCGCGGGTTGGGCAGATACACCCAGGACAGGACACCAATCTATCACTGGGCACACTCACTCACACAGACACACACACGCACACACTATATGGGGCAATTTAACTTGAATTGCATGTTTTTGGACTGTGGGAGGAAACCGGACAACCGGGAGGAACAACAACCGTGAGTTTGTAAGTGTTTTATTAAAGTAATCAGACACTGGAGGTTGTGTATTATTGTGAATAAATTACAGTAAAGAGGTGTAACGGTACTCCCCTACACATTAGGACTAATAACACCTCTTTATGGGATTTATTGCCACGCCCGCTCGTACCTTACTGCTTAATGAGATGATGTTTTGAGAGCTATTAGTTGGTTTAAATGAATTATATTGGAATGTTGAATATTAAATAGACTTTTTTTTTATTTGATCTGCTTTGTTTCAGCTTCTTTTTGAGTGAACTGGAGAAATGTCTGGAGGATCCTGATAGGCTGGCGTCCCTGTTCATCAAACACGTACGTCTATTCCTAATCTGTGGTGTAATCTGCCGTGCGTCTGTCCTGACGGCGGGGGGGCTGTGCTTTACAGGAACGCCGGCTGCACATGTACATCGTGTACTGTCAGAACAAACCCAAATCCGAGCACATCGTCTCCGAGTACATCGACACCTATTTCGAGGTGAGGACCCAAACCTCGTGTTCCGCGTTGATACTCACGATCGGCGCTGTTTTAATCCTCAGCGAATCTTTCAGGATCTGAAGCAGCGCTTGGGTCACAGACTGCAGCTGACCGACCTGCTGATCAAACCCGTCCAGAGAATCATGAAGTACCAGCTCCTGCTGAAGGTCTGCACACGCCACGGGCATCGCACCGGAACCATGTGCTCACTCACCCAATGACATCCTGATTTGGTTGGATTTGGATGAGGTGAAGGGGGGGAAGGGGGCACCCTGATGAGGTTACCACTCACATTTACATCCAGTGATGATTAAGTAGTCACTTTACAAATAAACGGACCTGGGTTTGATTACTAGAAAAAAGTGTTTATTTGAGTAGAATTTGTATGTTCTCCCCATTTTTGGGGGATTTTATGGGGTTCTCATGAGTGCTCCCATTCTTCCACACATCCCAACGACCGTAAGTCTGGAGAATTACGATGATTTGCCCCCAGGTCTCAGTCCATGCCCTTCCAGGGGAGAAGGTTTCGGGCGCTGGGCAGATACACCCAGGACAGGACGCCAATCTGTCACTGGGCACACACTCACTCACACACACACACACTCTATATGGGGCAATTTGGAGAACTCAATTGACTTGATCCATGTTTTTGGACTGTGGGAGGAAACCGGAGAACCCGGAGGAAACCCACGCGGACACGGGGAGAACATGGAAACTCCACCCAGGTTGGGATTCGAACCGGAAATCCCCAGCGCTGAGAGGAGAACATGCTGAACCACTAAGCCACCGTGCCGCTTTATAACTAAGTATACTGAACTCTAAATCTTCGGGTTTAGCTGATCAGGGATCAGTGCCGTTTTGTGTGAAGCTCTGTTAATGTGAACTGTTGGTATCTCCACTCCAGGATTTCCTGAAGTTCTCCAGAAAGGCCAATGTTGATACGACAGAGCTGGAGGTGAGGCGTTAGATTAAAGCTGCTGGATTCTTCTCAGACTCGCGTAGGGTCTGTAATCAGATCAATAACCTGTGTACGGCGTGTGTTACAGAAAGCGGTGGAGGTGATGTGTGTGGTTCCCAAACGCTGCAACGACATGATGAACGTGGGCCGCCTGCAGGGCTTCGACGTAAGGAACCTTCATCCATCCATACATTATCTTCTGCTTTATCCTGTACTAGGGTGGTGGTGCTGGGGGGGTTCCCCATGCCCATCTAGTGGCGAACGTTGTGGAGGGCCCCATGCCCATCCAGCGGAGGACGCTGGGCAGATACACCCAGGACAGGACGCCAATCTATCACTGAGCACACACTCACTCACACACACACACTCCATATGGGGCAATTTGGAGAACTGAATTGACCTTGATCTATGTTTTTGGACTGTGGGAGGAAAACCGGAGAACCCGGAAGAAACCCACACGGACGCGGGGAGAACATGGAAACTCAGATTGGGATTCGAACTGGGAATCCCTAGAGCTGAGAGGAGAACATGCTAAACCACTAAGCCACCGTGCCGCCCTCATCTTAATCCAGACTACGGAAATGATTCCTAATTCTTTTCTTTGTGGGGAGCAGAGACTCCAGAATAAACCCAAATATAAATGAGGAGGACTCGGGTCTAGAACCCCTCGAGGAGCCAGACCCAGGTTTAAATCTGTATTTCATACCTGCCGGAGGTCATCCCCTCCCCAAT
Source organism: Corydoras maculifer (assembly GCA_019802435.1). Classification (NCBI taxonomy): domain Eukaryota; kingdom Metazoa; phylum Chordata; class Actinopteri; order Siluriformes; family Callichthyidae; genus Corydoras; species Corydoras maculifer. Next base: position 1,603,347 of record JAFMOD010000668.1, read on the forward strand.
CTAAGCTTGTGACATCACTGTAGGACCCCCCTGTGTAACCACCGTATATTTAAACGTTTTCGTCTGTATGTGTGTGTTAAAGGGTAAGATAGTAGCTCAGGGGCGCCTCCTGCTGCAGGACACCTTCATGGTTTCGGATCAGGACTCCAGCCTGCTGTCCCGCACCAAAGAGAGGCGCGTCTTCCTCTTCGAGCAGATCGTTATTTTCAGCGAGCCGCTGGACAAGAAGAAGGGCTTCTCCACGCCGGGGTACCTGTTCAAGTGCAGCATCAAGGTGCAGATGCCCTCCGTCCTCAGGAGTGCCGTGGGTCTCGGGTCTCAGGTGTGAGGGTTTTGATCTCTGGGCTCTCTGTGCCGTAGGTCAGCTGGTTAGGACTGGAGGAGAGTTCCGACAGCGACCCCTGCAGGTTCACTCTGACCTCCCGCTCGTCCGCGGGCGTCTCGGAGCGCTTCGTCCTGCACTCGTCCAGTCCGTCCGTCTGCCGCACGTGGGTCCAGCAGATCGGCAGCATCCTGGAGAACCAGAGGAACTTCCTCAACGGTGAGGACGGCAGTGTCCTCTGAGCGCATCTCGTGCGTGATGCGGCGTGTTTGTTTGTAAGGTTCTTGGTTCCGTCTGTCCCCGCAGCGCTGACGTCGCCCATCGAGTATCAGAGGAACCACGTCGGCGCGACCTCCTCCTCCAGCCCGGGCAGCGGCGTCGCCGTGGGCTCCCGATCTCGAGGCTCCAGAATCCCCCAGCCCGTGCAGTCCCACCCCCCCTCGACCTCAGGTACGTTCCCTGAGGCGTCGGCCACGCAGCCGCCCCCCGAACCCGAGGCCCGGGCGGTTCCGCAGGCCGCGGCAAAGTCCCACACCCTGTCCAGGCCCCTGTCCAGACTCTCCTCGGCCCTGATAAGCCCCTCGAACCCTCTGAGTTTAGGCCCCTTCGCCTCCAGAGCCAGCTCGTCCGTTTGGCCTCTGGTCCCCGAGCAGAACCCGAAGCGTAGGGATCAGGACAGGGTCAGCTCGTGTTCCTCCACCTCCGACCCCCAGCACTCCGTCCACGGCAGCGGGGTAAGAGTCCGACCCAGTCTCGTCTCCACTAACCCTAACACGGGACGCGTCCTGAATCGCTGCCAATCCCTGACAAATGTAACCCGGCGGCTTGCTGACTAACCTGGATTAACCGGAAACCTGCGCCGGGCCCCGAGATCGGATCCCCGTCTCCCGCGCCGAAGGAACGCTGAGGGAACGCTGAGGGAACGGTCCGATCTCACTAACAGACGCCACGTGCCTTCTCTAATCAGACCCGTGTCGTCTGCCCTGTTAACCCCTTGCTGCCTCACTGCTTTGCTTCTCGTTCGGCTGCACAGCTGGATTAACTTAGTTAACTAAACTTAGTTAACTTAACTTGGTTAACTTAACCTTAGTACGCAAATGGAATCTTACGTCATCATAAGACAGTCAGACTTAGAGCCGAGCTACACCACCAATGACCACTAACCTGTTTCTCATGTGTGTGTGTTTGTGTGTATGTGTGTATATTTGTGTGTGTATGTATGTGTGTATTTGTGTGTGTGTATGTGTGTGTGTATATGTGTGTGTATGTGTGTGTGTTTGTATATTTGTGTGTGTGTATGTATGTATATGTATGTGTGTGTTTATGTGTGTGTGTGTGTATGTGTGTATGTATATATTTGTTTGTGTGTGTGTGTGTGTTTATGTGTGTGTGTGTATGTATGTATGTATATATCTGTTTGTGTGTGTGTGTATGTATATGTGTGTGTGTGTTTGTTTGTGTGTGTGTATGTATGTATATATGTGTGTGTGTTCAGAGTGAAAGCAGCAGCAGCAGTAGCGGCGGTGGCGGTGGCCGTGGTGGTGGTGGTGGAGGTGGCGGCGGCGGCAGCAGCATCTCCACCATGCTGGTGACGCAGGACTACGTGGCGCTGAAGGAGGACGAGATCAGCGTTCATCAGGGGGAGGCGGTGCAGATCCTGGCCTCCAACCAGCAAAGCATGTTCCTGGTGTTCAGGGCTCCCACAGACCAGGGTCCGGCTGCCGAGGGCTGGATCCCTGCCCACGTGCTGGGCCACACCTCCACCCGTGCCCCCGACGGCAACGCGGCCACCCTCAAGTACGGAGAGCCTTTTAATTGCTAGCACCTCGATCGGGGCCCCACGCCTCTCACACCCTGCTCTGCTGCTTTGGCTGCAGGAAGTCGGCGTCGTGGCACACGGCTCTGCGCATACGCCGCAAGTCGGAGAAGAGAGAGAGGGACGGAAAGAGAGAGGGCAGGATGGAGAACAAGGTCTCTGTGAAGGTACCATGGACATTATCCTCATCATCATATCATAGTTAACAGAGGGTAGGAAATAAATAAAAAAACTTCCCACATCCACACGCAACCACCCACCCATATTCACCCACTTTCAATCCATTCACAACCCACATCCATTCACATTCACCAACAACCACCCATATCCACCCATAACCAACCACCCACATCTACCTATACCCACCCATATACACCCACTTTCAACCCATATACACCCACATCCACTCATAACCACCCACATCTACTCACATTCACCAATAACCACCCATATCCACCCACATTCACTCATAACCACCCACATCCATCCACAACCAACCACAACCACCCACATGTCACCCAATAACACTGAGTGCCGTTTTTCATTCTCCTCTCACTCAACTTCTGTTTCTCTTGCAGCTTCTAAATCCCAACTTCATCTACGACGGTAAATATATATATCAAAATATATATAATATTTTAAACATATATATAATATATCAAATATATATAATGTAGGCGGCACGGTGGCTTAGTGGTTAGCACGTTCGCCTCTCAGCGCTAGGGATTCCCGGTTCGAATCCCCATCTGGGTGGAGTTTCCATGTTCTCCCTGTGTCTGCGTGGGTTTCCTCCGGGTTCTCCGGTTTCCTCCCACAGTCCAAAAACATGGATCAAGTTAATTGAATTCTCAAAATTGCCCTATTTAGAGTGTGTCTGTGTGAATGAGTGTGTGCCCAGCGATGGATTGGCGCCCTGTCCTGGGTCTATCTGCCCAGCACCCGAGACGTTCTCCCCTGGATTGGGCATGGGGAACCCCACCGCGACCCTAATAGAGGATAAGCGGGAGATAATGAATGAATGAATATATAATATATCAAAATATATATAATATATCAAAATATATATAATATATCAAACATATATATAATATATCAAACATATATATAATATATCATTTTCTGTTCCTGCTCAGTTCCCCCAGAGTTCCTGGTGTCGCTGACTGACTCGGTGTGTGAGAGTGGAGAGAGTGTGATCCTGCGCTGTAAGGTCGGAGGTCAACCCAGAGCCTCGGTCTGCTGGAGAGGACCGGATCAGGACCTTATCACTGACGGAGGACGATACACACTCTCACACACGTATGTGCTCGCACACACACACACATGCACACACACACACATACACACACACACACACACACACACACATATACATGCCACCACATACATAACCCAACAGCTTTCGGTTGCCACACACTTTCAAAATCAAGTGAGAAATTAACTTGATTGTTAGAGAGTGAGAAATTAAATTGGTTGTGGTTCCCACACTCATATGAACCTGCCACACAGAGAGGGGGGGGGGGTGGAGCTGTGGTAGCTCAGTGTTATTAATGAATGTAAATGTGAATGTTGGAGGTTTAAACTATTAGTTCACTAAAGTGTTGCAAGTGGGCCCTTAAGTGTGGCCCCCAGCTTTATTGTTCCCGGAGAGTTGTATCATGGCTGACCCTTTGCTCTGACCCCAACCATCAATGTACGCCACTTAAAGTTACCCCTCTATAGACAGATATTTAGTAATTTGGCGTTTATTTCATCCGTGTAATTTCATGCACAGACAGTACTTGGCCACTAGATGTCACCCGCGTTCTTTCTATAAACTGTTCTGCGGGAACTCAAATTCTCGACGGGATTAAACTCAGAATATTAATCTCTCGAAATTGAAATCCAGAATTATATTTTAACCATTAAGTTAACGTGTGCATAAGATTACATCTCCTTTATTTTATTGACATGTTTAATTACGTTGCAGTGCAGGTTTTTTAGACGGTTAGAGGACGAACTCAGACAGACAAAGGGAGAACATGCAAAATCCACACAGACCTTCTCCTTCATGCCCGGGACACAAATCTAGGACATTTCCTTTTAGATAAAGCACAGTGAGACTATGGGTATTCCATCGTAGCTTGGTCTGTCTGTACGCATCAGAACGTCTACAGAATTATTTTAACCTCAGGTTCAGAGAGGTTATTATAGACGTACAGTATATTTATATCTGCCCTCTGTGGTGCGTTGCCATAGTGACCGTCTATATTTGAGCTGTGGAAGGAGCGAAGCATTCACACACATTCACACAGAGTGACACTGTGAGCTTTAGGCCAGAATGTTTTAAAGAAGTGCTGAATGAATTATCATCCTCATCATCATCATCATCATCATCATCAGGCCCACAAACTGTGTCGCTCATTCATATGCGGGTTGTTTGCCTCTGCTTTGTGTTGTGCCAGCGAGACGGGCGAGGTGACGCTGCGCATTTCTCCCGTAACCATAGAGGACGACGGGACCTACACCTGCTCGGCGGCAAACGACGTGGGGACGGTCTCGTCGTCCGCCTGCCTCAGGGTCCAAGGTCCGTCACCGTCCACACAGACATGCATAGTGTTTCTGATAAAGAGACGAGTGGAGGAACGATGAGCCCTTACAACTTAACCCAGTTATATATATAAACATATATAAAAATAGATTGATAAACATAAATAAATATAGATAGATAAACATATATAAAATAGATAGATAAACATAAATAAATATAGATTGATAAACATATATAAAATAGATAGATAAACATAAATAAATATAGATTGATAAACATAAATAAATATAGATTGATAAACATATATAAAATAGATTGATAAACATATATAAATATAGATAGTGTCCAATGACAGATTGGCGTCTTAGATAGATAAATGCATATAAAAATAGATTGGGATCCTGTCCTGGGTGTATCTGCCCAGCGCCCAAAACATTCTCCCCTGGATGGGCATGGAGAACCCCCCCCCCACACACACACACAACCCAAGTAGAGGATAAAGCGGAAGATAATGGATGGATGGAAGAGTAGATAGATGTAGAGATGTATATGAGACAGCTTTGACAGAGTGTAGTGTCCTGTTTAGGGTCATTGTCTGGCTGTAATGTAAACCTCTGACCAACCTGCTCATAAACCTGGCTCTGTCGTCATGACAACCGTACGCTGCTGTTTTAAACTGCAGGTACCTCCAGCGACGGAACCGTCTGGAAGGAGGACTTCGAGTCCACGTACACAGAAGTGATGGAGCTCGGGAGGTGGGTGGTCTCCCATGCTTCGTTCTCGTGTGAGTTCTGCGATGGGTGAGGTTCTAATGAGTGGCGTCTCTGCAGAGGCAGGTTCTCCGTGGCTAAGTGGTGCGAGCAGCGCGGTACCCGGCGCTCCGTGGTGGCCAAGCTGGTGAATAAGAAGCTGATGCGTCGCGAGCAGGTGGTACGGGAGCTGAACGTCCTGCGCCGCATGCAGCACCCCAACGTGGTGGCTCTGCTCGACACCTTCGAGACCGCCTGCAGCTACGTGCTCGTGCTGGAGATGTAAGTCGTTCAGAAAAGGCCTGGTGCAAGTATTGGAAGACCGATTCACACATTATACCTACAGAGGCGCCTATTAAATCCCATTCTAAGAGTTTTTAAACAAATCTGTAGTGTTCTGTCCCGTTCAACCAGCAGAGCAGTAGAGAGCTCAGGCACTGATGCTGGGTGAGGATCAGACCCACAGTCTACATTCTAATTCATCCCAAATTGGATTCAGGCGTTGGGGTCGGGATCCAAGCTTCTTCATTGGTCATTGCCACCAAAATGTTTCCTCAGTTTGAAGCTTACGCTCCAAAATTCATCCAGCCATCCGTCATCTTCCACTTTATCCTATATCAGGGTCGCGGTGGGGGTTCCCCATGCCCATCCAGGGGAGAACGTCTCAGGTGCTGGGCAGATACACCCAGGACAGGACGCCAATCTATCTTTGGGCACACACTCACTCACACAGACACACTCTATATGGGGCAATTAGGAGAACTTAATTGATCTTGATCCTTGTTTTTGGATTGTGGGAGAAAACCGGAGAACCCGGAGGAAACCCACGCGGACACGGGGAGAACATGGAAACCAGATTGGGATTCGAACCTGAATTCCCCAGCGCTGAAACCACCGTGCCACCTCCAAAATTCCTGAGATCTTTAATTTTATTTTGAATCAAACCCCTGAGTGTCCCTGTAATTTTGCCCCCCTTCCCCTTCAGAGTGGTACAGATTATCGTAAACAACTCTGGTTGTCAAGCTCATTGTTTGCAGCCCCATGCTCAGAGGTGTCTGTCTGCGGTGGCGAGCCGTTGCTGATTCTTTATAAACCCTGATGCCATGCGTGACTGCACGATGTGAGATTTGCGTAGTGTTGCCGTGCAAAGGTTGCACATCGACCTCTTCGGTCCAGGAGGTGAGAGACCTCGATCCAGAGCTTCTGTGGTTTTGTTCGGTGCAAGTCTGCAAACGCCGAGCTGACACCAAACAGCAGAGTCCCTTTAGAGTGCCATTCCGAAAACCCATTCCGTCCCGCTTCCCTCGCGGTCCACACCCTTTAGAACTCACACATAACTAAAATATCAGATAATAAACAACACACAGAGTCCATTTGCTGCTTTTAACCTTCGAGTCAACTTTCATTTCCTTTCAGTTTCTGTTTGAGTGCTGAGGGACCGTTTAACACTCACGTCCCTGATGACGCCGGTCTGAAGTCTACAAAACTCACAGAGAACCCCAGAGCCAATGATTCATACCAATAAATACTTTCATTTTATTTTATTATTTCCTGGAGGGACGGTGGCTTAGTGGTTTAGCATGTTCTCCTCTCAGCACTAGGGATTCCCGGTTCGAATCCCAATCTGTGTGGAGTTTCCACGTTCTCCCAGTGTCCACGTGAGTTTCCTCCGGGTTCTCCGGTTTTCTCCCATAGTCCAAAAACATGAATCAAGTCAATTGAGTTCTCCAAATTTTCCCATATAGAGTGTGTCTGTGTGAGTGAGTGTGTGTTCAGTGATAGATTGGCACCCTGTCCTGGGTCTATCTGCCCAGCGCCCAAGACGTTCTCCCCTGGATAGGCATGGGGAACCCCCCCGCAACCCTAATAGAGGATAAAGCTGAAGATAATGGATGGAGGGATGGAATTATTTTCCTGCGTCTGCTCCTCGGGTTTGGTTTGTATGAAGTGTGAGCGGGTTGTGTGCTTTCGGCTCCGCAGGGCCGATCAGGGTCGTCTCCTGGACTACATCGTGAGCTGGGGGAACCTGACTGAAGAGAAGGTCGCTCTCTATCTGCGGGATGTTTTAGAAGCTTTGCACTACCTCCATTCCTGCAGAATAGCTCATCTCGATCTGAAGGTTGGATCCCAAAACCTTTTCCTTTGTACTGAATGTTCATCCAGGAATGTAATAATAACACTTTTGATTGGCGGTTGGCATAATGGACACAGTCATTGCTCCTGAAGGACCCGCTGTGTGGGGAGTCTTCCATGTCCTCCTCATGCTCGTGGGTTTAATTCATATTATAATTTAAAAACATGCTGGTAGTTTAATTGGAGAGACTAAATGTCCTCCATGACCGTGTCCCGTGTACCAGTTTGATGCTCCTTAACGCATTTTAAAATCCCTGGTTTGGTCTTCCATCCACCCATCCACCCATCCATTATCTTCCGCTTTATCCTCTACTAGGGTGGTGGGATGTTCCCTATGCCCATCCAGGGGAGAACGTTTCGGGCGCTGTGCAAGTACACCCAGGACAGGATGCCAATCTATCACTGAGCACACACTCACTCACACAGACACACTCTATATGGGGCAATTTGGAGAATTTAATTGACCTTGATCCATGTTTTTGGACTATGGGAGGAAACCGGAGAACCCGGAGAAAACCCATGCGGACACGGGGAGAACATGGAACCTCCACCCAGATTGGGATTCGAACCGGGAATCCCTAGTGCTGAGAGGAGAACATACTAAACCACTAAGCCACCGTGCCGCCCTGGCTGGGTCTTTAAAAGCCTTCAGACTTCAAACACTCCCGTTTCCGTTTGTGGTTGGTGGAACATTTTGAATGTCCCTGTTTGTCCCCTCACAGCCTGAAAATGTGGTGGTGGAGCAGGCGTCCGCCCATCCGCTGGTCAAGCTTACAGATTTTGGAGATGCCACCCTTCTTTCCTCCTCCTTCTCCTACGTCCATCCACTAGTGGGCAGCCCTGAGTTCAGTGCCCCCGAGGTGGTGCTCGGCGAGCCGGCGGCGCTGACGTCGGACCTGTGGAGTCTGGGCGTCCTGGCGTACGTGCTGCTGAGCGGTGCGTCCCCCTTCCTGGACGACAGCGTCGAGGAGACGTGCTTGAACATCTGCCGTCTGGATTACAGCTTCCCCGAAGATTGCTTTGTGGGCGTGAGCAGGGCAGCGTGCGACTTCGTGTGCGCTCTGCTACGCGCCGACGCCGCCCGCCGACCCTCGGCCCAGGCCTGCCTGCAGGGCGACCTGTGGCTTCGTTCTCGGGCAACGTCCGGGTCGATACGTCTGGACACGGCCCGTCTCGCGTCCTTCATCGAGAGGCGCAAACATCAGAGTGACCTGCGACCCGTGGAGGGGCTCAGGACGTTTGTGCGAAGCCGAGTCTTGGGCAAAGCGTGACGATGGACAGACCGCAGGACGAACCAGGGGTCGTCCAAGAAACGCAGTCCTCTAGTGGATTCCCAAGCTTGGGGATTTTTTTAGGGTGGATGTGCACCACCTCAGGAAGACCTGTGTTGGTGTGGAAAGGGTGGAATGGGCCCCACACTGTCTTTTTAGAGCGACGGTGGAAGCCTGGATGACGTGGGACAGGGCAAAAGGAGGAGAGCACTGTCCTCAGAGTAAACCACTGATCCACGCCCGGGAAGTACCGTAATGATCCTAAACTCCTGTGCAAGCTGTTCCTTCAGATACGGTTTTTGGGAACATTGTCCTGCAAAGGACCCTAAAAGGGAAAAATGGGTTGGGGCCAGTCGATGTTCGAGGCATCTTGGGAGCAGGAGACTTGGGTCAGTTGGGTCCTTGGTGGTTGGTGGATCATGATCCAGAACCAGGGTTCTGATGGAAAGGTTCTGGAATGAGGATCCATGCAGTACTTCAAGTCCAAAGTACCAGGTCGCCGGGCTATTCCACGCAACCATGTGGGATCTGAATGAAGGAGCTTGCTTGAGGAAGCCTGGTTCTCGCCATGTGTACTAATCATCGAGCGAGCAACTCATGTCCGACGTTGCTCGCAGGTTTGCATGAAGTTCTTGAAGCACTGCTAAGGATTCTGGATACCGAGGCTACGTTCACACGACCGAGCGTGGAACATTTACAAACGCTGTTCGACAATTCTTCTTTTTGAATTTTAGTTTGGACAGAAACAAACGAAGACCTCGCAGATTCATTATCTAATTATTTTATTTATTTTCTGTAACTAAGCAACCGGCTGATTACTAGTCGTTCCCCTGACAAGAGTACATGAACGATCGTGTGATTTTTCAGTTGAATTCCGTATTGGCTTGTGGACGTAGCCTCGGTAACCACCTCATTCTCACCATCAGTGCCGGAAAGCTCTCGCTCATTTCCAAACTCCAGTCCCTCTTCCAAGAACGGATCCCGGGGAAAGTGGATCTACAGCTGAAATCTCGTCCTCGTTTCGGTGCCGCCTCTAGCATTTATTAGTCATCGGGAAAATGAAATCGCTGCTGCCGCCGCCGCCGCTGCTGAAAAAACTCTTTAAAAAACCTGAAACCATGGACGTGAGTATTTAACCTGGGTGCGTACCAAGCACAATGAGACCTCTTTTAAAAAAGCGTTTCCTTTTATGAGCCAGAAGAGGGCAGGCCTTTGTTTTGGACCTTATTAAGATCAGGTCGGTTGCTGCAGTACTGTACAGCTGTGTGTTTTTACCAGGTGTGTGTTAGAAGCACATGGAAGGATAACGTTGGGAGAAGAAGACAAATGAAACTTCATTTTGATTCTGATTTCGGGTTCGGTTCTCTCCATCCTCGTACGAACGCTCGTAGCTGTGAATTGATCATTTCGTTTCTCCCAATTACGCTGTGAGACTTCAAAAGGTCTCTTCTTCTCTCTGGTTGTCGAATTTACAGATAATTTAATGCAAATGGTACAAACTTCCTGTTTATCTTTATTGATTATTACGTTGTATATACGATGTTGCACGCCTTCCATCGTCAGCTGCACTGCAGTGTTTTTGAAGCCCCCGTCGCCACAAAGGATTAAAGGTAAATTTAGGGAGGTTTTCTGAATTCAGCGGCCACCTTAACGGGGTGGAGGAGGTTCTCCACTGTAACCTGATCAGAAGAGTGGAATTGGTTGTACTTACCTTCATTAGTAATATTATTTATTATTTTCCAAATCATGCTTTAATTTTGGCAGCACTACTGTGATACGGTCCTGGTTTAATTCCAGGACGTGGGGTGCTGGATTTTTCCCACGTCCTTTAAACATTCTAACGGGGCAATGAAATGTGTTAAATTGCCTCAGGGTTTAAATATATGTAAATGTGTTGGTTTGTTTGCCCTGCGTTGGACTGGCGACCTTTTCAGAGTGTTTCTCCAACTTTCACTCAGTAAGTGCTGGGATGACTGCGCCCCCCCCCCCCCCCCCCAAAAAAAAAAATATTATTTAAACAGCTTAGAGTTAATTTAAATACATTAAAATAATTGCTTCATCATAATGTGTGGATAAAAGTATTGGGACAGACGTCTAAATTAAATGTAGATGTTTCATTCAACTTTGTCCTCCAAAGTTTGGGATGGAAATAGTTTGGGGAAGGTCTATTCCTGCTTCAGAGTGATAGTCCCCCAACGTGCAATGCAAAGCATGTGCATATCGACATGAATGGGTGAGGTTGGGACCACTGCTGAGATGTTTGGAATGAATTAGAACAGCGATTGCCAGCCAGAACCTCTTGTCGAACAACAGTGTATGACCTCGCAAATAGTGTTCTGCATGAAGGGGCCAATACGTATCCCACAGACACATTCCAAATTGAAAGAGGAAGCCTTTGCAGAAGAGTGGAAGCATTTGTAAAAGAAATGAAAACACGAACCCATCAGCTGATGCCTCCCACAAAGCATCACAGTGTCCCATTACTTCTGTCCATATTGTGTATACAATGTTAAAAAAACTAGTTGCCCTCCCTCTTCTTGTCCTGGTTTAGGGGACAATAATAATAATAATAATAATAATGTTGCATTGAACGCAGTGTTCCACAAGACTCTGCACTGCAACTCAACCATGACCAAACCGAAGCTGACCTGCAGAAGCAATGAACCGTGCACTCGGCATTTCCGTCCTTTTGTAAAATGTTAGAGTTTCGTTCGCAGCTATTTACCCTGAGTGACGTTGAACCTGCTGATGTTGAATTGATATTAAGGCCGCTATGAGTTTCATCTGCGTGGTTTACGTTGCGTTCTCTGTCTGGTTCCGTATCGATTCGTGGCCTCAACTAAATCGTGTCCCGGTTGCACTTTTTCGAACTTGTGTTTCCGAAATTCCACGCCGTCTCGTCGTTCTTATACCAAAGTTAACCTCGTACGTGCGCCTTCCCGTGACTCGTCAAGAATGTCGGCTCGATATTTATTGTCATTTTGATAACTGAACTAGTGCTGCGTCCTACGGCTTTTTAGTGTTGGCTCTACGAACACGTACCGAGTTCTATTTGCATGAGTTCTTAGATCATCGCTGCTTCATTGTTTGGTTCATTTCGAGTAATTAGTAACCTTAAAGCTTCGTTTACGTTAAGGGTTTATTCTCTTTTTTTTTTTTAGAGTTTGAAGTTAGTTTGTCGTAATCTCGTTGGATTTATTAGATATGTGTCCGTAAGCTTTGTGGTATTTGTAATTATCGGTTCTGTTGTCGTTAACTTATTTCGGTATATTGTAAAGCTGTACATATTCGACCGGTACCTACGTAGCTATGTCATATTTTATACATGAGCTGAAAAAAATTTGCCATTTTGAATGTTTTTGACTCTGACATTGCGATGTATATTTATCTGTACAGAGAGCGTTCATGTTCGCACATGCCGTGCTGTACAGATAATTTGCCTCACATTATTTTTGAGATTAAAGACATATTGTTACGTTTGTGTGGCCGTTATTATCATTTACATATGTATAAATATACATTATTGTCGTGTAAAAAACTAAACAAAACACATAAACCCACCTAAACTAGCCTAATTGGCTAACCCCACATCCTGTTAGCCTGCGCGCTACCTGTGTGCTTACAGCTCCAGTGCTGCTGCGTTGGGAAGCTGACTGACCTCTTGTGGAGATTCACTGTATTACAGGTATCACTCATTTTGTTCCACCATCTCGCCTCGAAAAGTGAGACGTGTGTGTGTTTAACCTGTTTCTGTTTGTTGCAGTTGAGAGTCTGGTTTAGTTAAAGCTAACTGACCCACAGAACGTCTCTGCAGTCTGTTTTCCATCCTCTCCTCAAGAACCAGGTGTTTTGGTAAGTGATGAGCAACATGGGTCCATGGGTACATCAGACTTACAGTATCGAGTTTTCCAATTGTTAGAGTTTCCCCAATGTTTAAATACGGGTCACATGATCATCACATCAGTGTCCTACACTGTTGATGCTGCCCGGATGCTCAAGGAGGATGAGTCCCCCACTGAGCCTCGGTCCTCACAAGGTTTCTTCCTTAAGATAACATAACGGGGAGTTTTTTTTTCTTGCCACTGTTGCTTCAGCTTGCTCTTTGGGGGTTTAAAGGCTTACAACTGTAAAGCTGCTTTGGGACGATGTACTATTGCAAAAAAATGCTCTATAAATAAATGACCTGAACTTGAACTTACTTCAGAACTATAGAAGTATTGGGACGTCTGGTCCACTTTCCCTTTATTCTGTTTTCATTCTGAAGTCCTTAACGCTGGTCACCGGTCAGTTACAGAATAGACTTGTTGTTACTGTTCTATAAATGTCTTAATGGTGAAGGAGCAGTGTATTCAGATCAGATCTGCTACAGAGATATGAACCGAGCAGATCTCTCAGTTCTTCAGGAACTAAATGTGAGAACTAAACATGGAGAAGCAGTGTTTAGCCACGAGGAAGATCTCAAATGCAATCAGCTGAAAGAGAACATTAGAATAAAGAAGAACTCCAGACTGAGCAGCTTACAGCTTAGTTTAAATTACTATTAAAATTGGCTCCTTATTTTTATTGTTTATATTATTTAATTCATCTTTTCATTCAGTTATGTTATTTTATTTTATAACTTTGATTTCCATTTTTCATTATACAATTTTCATTATTTTAAATGGCCTTTTATATTTTTTATTATTCTGAAAAGCACTCTATATTGTTTCTGTATGAAAGCTCTTCCATAAATGAATTTGCCATTGGTCAGTATTTGGCAAACTTTCTTAAATCCTCTATAGACAGATATCATTATGTTGCTGAACGTTGCGTCAGTGGTTTCCTTTCTGCAGCAACCTGCTCAAGGTGACAGGAATGCAGAGGAGTACAACTTGTGCAGAGAACACCTAAAATAACACAACTGATTTTATCAGCAGGTGTAGGTGCCGGAAGGTGTGTGGGGCATCATGCACTTACTCAGAATGTCTCAGATTCTGCTTCAGTTTAAATTTAATTCTACCTATAATTTCACTATAAGGTCACTGTGGAAAAAATAAGTGATTAACGTGGATTACAACTGTTTTTACATCTTACAGCTTTTCTTTAAAGTGTTGAAGCCTCGTTTATTCACTCGGACACAAATTCATGTTTCTTTTTTAACTTTGATGTAACCCAGTGCACAAAGCAACCGTCCATAAACCCCAACCTTAACCCCAACATCAGTGTTCTAGTTACTTTAGGTTCTAATTGCTGCTTGTTTTGTTGCTCGAAAGTAGAATTGTGTGAACCAATAAAATAACACTATATGAACCAAATATTCAGAAACGCGTGTTTCTGATCAAATTCGGAGGGTTACTTAGTCCCACTGCCACAGGCTTGTAGAATCAAACACCCTGACATGCAATTTAAACAACTGAGCCTCCAACTTGATCGGAATAGTTTGGGGAAGGACCTTTCCTGTTGCAGCACATTATGCAAGGTACAGGAAGAGCTGATGTCTAACCTTTAGGATACATTTAAAAAAAAATGCCACAAAAAGACTCCAAATTGTTGTAGAAAGGTTGTGTATATGATATAGATTTTCATATAAATGTTACCCGAATGACTTCCACATATATTTTTTCATATAATATATTATTTTTTTATATACTTTAATTTGTCGATTTTAAAAATCATGTGCGCTGCTTTTACCTCATGCATGTGTCTTTTTTATAAATGAATTAAAGATAAAGGTGTGTTTGTTAGATTTACCTAAGCCTGGTTTCATGTTCCATGTGAAAGTGCGTGCAAAGAAGGCTTGTTTTTCTGATGGTGTGAAATAAGGTTCTTATTTTAATTTTTTTGGTTTTAGGTGTGAAGTAACCACAGAAGCAGACAGACAGACAGATAGACAGAAAAAGAGACAGACAGAGAGAGAGAGAGCTGTGCATGGTGTGCACCTGCTACATCTTTATTAACATTAAGTCTCCTGGGAGGCAAGTTACCTTCTGCCTTCGTCCTGTCAATTCAAATTAATAAACTATTTATAAGCGTCAGGGGCAAATTCCATGTTTTATTGATGTTCCCACGCTCTGAGGGGAATCATCACATTTACAATCTTATTAAATAAAAAAAAATTTTGCATGTTCTTTACAGAGAAGAAACATCTGGACATTTTTGAGCACATTTACGTTTAATTTCCTAAATTCAACACATTAAAATATATAAAACTATATTGTAACCTTTAAAGAAATGATCGCATCAAGGTCATAATTATTCATTCATTCATTATCTCCCGCTTATCCTCTATTAGGGTCGCGGTGGGGTTCCCCATGCCCATCCAGAGGAGAACGTCTCGGGCGCTGGGCAGATAGACCCAGGACAGGGCGCCAATCCATCGCTGGGCACACACTCACTCACACAGACACACTCTATAGGGGGCAATTTTTTTGAGAATTCAATTAACTTGATCCATGTTTTTGGACTGTGGGAGGAAACCGGAGAACCCGGAGGAAACCCACGCAGACACGGGGAGAACATGGAAACTCCACCCAGATGGAGATTCGAACCGGGAATCCCTAGCGCTGAGAGGCGGAAGTGCTGACCACTATGCCACCATGCCGCCCGGTCATAATCACTCAGCTCCTAAATATGGGGAAGCTACATGCGCTGAAATTACGCTGAACTTAACTTTAAACTAAATATGTTTTAAAGCAATGTGTTCATATGAGGAAATGTCTAAAAGTGAATTTATTTTCTGGTGAAGCAGGAGTTTGTTTTTAAATAGTGACATTCCTAATTATTCTTAGGTTTAGCTAAAGCCCCTTTTTTTTTAAATGTCTACATAACTCAGAGTGACTGACTGACTGAGGCTTTTCTTCTCTTTAATACAGTTCTGAAGGTTAACACTAATAACCTCGGTGTTTTAGTTCCTGTTGGTCGTATCTCGGTTTGGTTGTCTTATCGTTCAAACAACCACAGAAAGCAGATAATGAGTGAATAAAGCCTGGAGCGTTCAGCCATTCATATCCAGTCGTTTATTCAGTGACTTTCTAAGAATTATTTAAATAATCAGTTTCAGTGATTCATAAACAGAGTTTAAAATGAAGCAGGCCTCAGTATGAGTGAACGGGGGCTTTCTGACTGACGGATACGTCACCATCTCTATTAATCTCCATTTTCATACTGTTTTTTTGGACAAATGTGATATAAGCCTTTATTTTTATTAAATAAAAATTTATTTTATTTTGATGTTATATTTAATATAAACTTTACTTTCTAAAGACTCGGAATGAACGGGGCTTCAGGCTCGTGTGCAGGTGCATGTGCACGCGCTCACCACGAGGCGGCATTACAGATTCAAAACTCAGCGAACCGTTAAAAGTGACGTCACCGTAACGACCGACGTCGTTTGAAATGAAGCTTGTTTTGTCATTACAAATGTTTGTTTTATTGTTTTTTCGTTGTCGGTTCACGTCATTAAAGGTAAATATTTGGCTTTTGTTTATATGTCCGCTTAGTATTAAGCAAACTTTCATTATTTAATCTTCCTCTGAGGTGGAACTGGTTCGGTTAGAGAACGTTTCCCTAATGATTCAAAAGTATTGGGAAAACAGCACATTACACCTACAGGAGCTTTAATAACACCTCACTCTTTATATTCATTTGTTTAGTTTATATGGTTTATATGGTTCACCTACAAAACCAGTGAATTTGGTTTAACCAGTAAAGTGCTTTTAGTAAGTATGTAATAAACACACATCCTCAGACACATGTTCAAGTTCAATAGTTCATTGTAAAATTATTTATATCAAATTATACAGTAATTTATTTATATAGCACATTTTACAATAGTACCTCGTAAAATTGTTGATATTAAATTATTCTGTATAATTTATATTAAATTATACAATAATTTATTTATATAGCACTTTTTACAATAGTAGATTGCATCACAAAGCAGCTTTACAGTGTTATAAGCCTTTAAATATCTAAAAAGCAAGCCAAAGTGAAAAAAACTCCCTGTTATGTTGTTATCTTTAGGAAAAAACCTTGAGCGGCCGGGGCAGGATCAACAGTGTAGGACACTGGTGTAATACAGTGTGTGGTGTATTTAACAATTCGAAAACGCCAAAATTGATTGTGAGATGTTTATTATGATGATTGTGAGATGTTTATTATGATGATTGTGAGATGTTTATTATGATGATTGTGAGATGTTTATTATGATGATTGTGTGATGTTTATTATGATGATTATGAGATGTTTATTATGATGATTGTGAGATGTTTATTATGATGATTGTGAGATGTTTATTATGATGATTGTGAGATGTTTTTTATGATGATGGTGAGATGTTTATTATGATGATTGTGTGATGTTTATTATGATGATTGTGAGATGTTTATTATGATGATTGTGAGATGTTTTTTATGATGATGGTGAGATGTTTATTATGATGATTGTGTGATGTTTATTATGATGATTGTGAGATGTTTATTATGATGATTGTGAGATGTTTATTATGATGATTGTGAGATGTTTATTATGATGATTGTGTGATGTTTATTATGATGATTGTGATTTCAGTTCAGCTTTACACCACTAGACGTTGTCGTGCTTTGAATGTCGATGTGTTTTCACGCTCACTCGGTGTCTAAGCAACAGGGAGGGTGACTGATGATGTCACAGTTTAAACGTGATCGGTCCCTATCATAGAGGAACCTTTGCTCTTGAAGTAGTCAGCAGTCTTGCTTAAATGTGCCTCTATATTATTCTTAATGAAAACCCACAATGCACTGCTCCCTTGAAGTCCTTACAGATTGTATTATGACATTCAGTGGCTTGGACCACGTTGGACCTTGACCTTCAGTTCAATAAACCTTGTTATTTATTTGTGCTGTTTTTAGGGTTGTTATCCTGGAGGCTGCATGACTTTAGCCTCCCTCTTCCCTTCAAACCTGATGAATTGCCAAGTTTCTGCTAAAGAGAACTTAAAAAGTAAGTATCACAGGCTGTCAGTGTATTATAATCCTTGTAAGTTTTATTTTAAGAGTGGGAGGTACTTGGTCTGAACAGTATGAGAACCTCAGTTTTTAGGTATTAATGATCTGATCAAGCCACCGTTCCTGAACTAAACAAAGAGTCATCAGTCGATGATGCAGCATATTACACGCATTCTATCTGAGCAGGTCTTTTAACTTTCAAGTGTATGTCTTATAATTCAGGACTGATCTCAGGCCTGCAGCAGCACGGAGCTGCTAGAATACCGCTAAAGGTTCCCCAGAATCCAAAAAAACCCAAACGACTCGTTTCTTTGTGTGAGGGCGGAGCTGACAGTCATCCCTCTGCCGTTGTCTGTAACTGATGCGCTCAGTCAGCCCCTGCAGCATCCAAAACCTCACTACTTTCCTTTCGATTCATTATCTGAGACACCTGAAGCCTGCCTTCACTGTGATGACTTAAACAGAGAGCACATGACTATGTTCTAGGTTCTGTCCCCACTCTGTGAGAGAAATAGCTCTTAGGACTGAGATTTGTTTGCGTCAGCAACGGCTGAGATAAGACCTGCCTTCAGGTCGTTGCAGATGGTGGGCATATCTGTAGAAGGGAAACTAGAGCCTATCCCAGTGCTAATAAAATGAAAAACAGGGGAAACACCACACACAGGTCAGTCTACCACCCTGCAGTATAAATACATATTTGGACCGAAGCAGGCGGCAAGCTGGCTTAATGGTTTAGCATGTTCGCCACTCAGCATTAGGGATTCCCGGTTCGAATCCCAATCTGGGTGGAGTTTGCATGTTCTCCAAGTGTCCGCATGGGTTTCCTACCACAGTTCAAAAACATGGATCAAGGTCAATTGAGTTCTCCAAATTGCCCCATATAGTGTGTGTCTGTGTGTTCAGTGATAGATTGGCGTCCTGTCCTGGGTGTATCTGCCCTGCGCCTGAAAACTTCTCACCTGGATGTGCATGGGGAACCCCACCCCACCCCACCCCCACATGACCCTCGTAGAGGATACAGCTGAAGATAATGGATGGACCAAAGCATGTTTTTGGATACCATAAGAGTGAACGCTGTTGTAGCTGCAAATGTGGAGGCCGACTAAGCTGCTGTTGGTCTAATGTGTAATACTCCATACAGAGCAGCTCCTCAGCCTCATGTCTCAGATTTCAGTGTACAGGCCTTAAAATGGATGGACCTTAAAACACTGGATCAACTTGCAGAAAGACTCTTTATTCATGTCATCACATTTAGAGTTGAAAGTTTAAAGAAGTGGCACCCTGGCGACAAAACACACATGTCTCCATGATTGCAGACATGGCATCATGATAAACAAAAACATCAGCAAAGAGGAACAGCAATGCCGCCTCAGAAAAAGGGAATGGTGTATAATCTGCTTACTGTCTCTGACGTCTGACGAGCTCTCAGTCAAACCGCCCCAGTTAAAATAAGAGTGTTCAGGAACCTCTGGGCTTTAGCATTGTTTTGTATCCATGGTGATGAGATCCTTAGTGTAAAGGCCGAAATCAGCATCTTTTACCACTAAACACTGTGTAAAGTAATGATCTGTTTTTACGGTGTTCTGTTCAGAACACACCAAAATACATATCTGTGTATTAAATCTAGAACCAAATTGTGCATTTCACAAAAAGCTGTTATGGGAAGTCACTCAAATCCTCCAGGAATCCACAAACTATCTCAGATTACTGGGGCTCCCACATGAAAACCACCTAAACCCTGCTAAACCCTGTGATGACATCATTACACTCGATGCAGTCGGCAACTTTGGTTGCTGATATAGATGGTCGGATTCGGCTTAGTTTTGAGGGAGGCGCTACAACGGACCAAATCCACACCTGAAAAACTTCAGCACATGCGTCCTTTAAAATCAAACACTTTTTTTTGTAACTGTCATATTATGGGCTGTATTACCTGGTATCATGTCCATATTTGGGCAATCGCAGCTATAGTACAGTGTGGTTCTTAACTTTGCGATATATAAAATTAGACGGGAGGCATAAACGTCTAGTCAGCATGAAGCTTGACACATTAAAACTGAACCACTTTGGATTTCCTCAAATGTAAAAGCTGTGATCAATAACATGCAGCAAAGCAACTAACCACCACGACACGGTCCACTGCAGGGTTATAAGAACTCATACATACAGACATAACACTGGGTGGAGAATGATGTGTGGTGGTGGGAGTTAGAACCTGGAGGAACTCTAACCAGGTTCAAGGAACTACACAACATCCTGAATGTGCTTTAATGTGGGAAATGTGCTGATTTAGTGTTTCTTGTGTATCTCTTGTATTGTGCTGTGGATTCATTAACACAATAAATGATTTCTTTGCAGCTCTTAAGACGCACCACCCGTAATGACATGGCTGAGCCAGTTGGAGGTCTTTACCACTACCTCTCCTCTGTGTACAGTGTTGTTCACTCTGTACAGTGTGGTTTCACTCCTCGACCATATACGGTCTATGGTTTCGCTCCTGTTCACACCTTCAGACTCCGTGACACACAACCACAGGTTTGAGAATGACATTATAAATATCTGCTTTTGTTTTGCTGGTAAAACCCAGATATTAGAAATGATTCATGTAAATGACCTGGTTTATGAGCTTTTACCAGTTTTGGGGAGCGTATCTGCTGCGTTCCATGTGATGTTACTTTCACACTCTGAACCACTCCTACATCATCATCACTGAAATTTAAGGAATAATTGTTAATAATACATTAATACAAATGAACTTTGGTTCATAACTAAAACACGACTTGTGGCCCAACAATTTTTTAACTTCTTAACTTCCTGTCAGTGTTTAATGCCATTGTTACTTCTAATCCTCTGTATATTGTGAAACTACATTCAATTTTGTCGACCAAATGTTCAAGGAATGAACAGAAATGATAAGATTTATGGTTAAAGATTGAGGTCATTGTTACTTCCCTTCTACCCCTGTCTAGTTCATCTGGATTTGCATCATCTGACCAGATTATAATCTCACAGGTCTCTCCTTATCTTGTAAGCATGAAACCTCGGGAACCTCTCTGAAGATTTGGTAGGGTGTGATAGCTCAGTGGTTAGGGAGCAATCAGAAGGTTGTGGGTCCACTGAAGTTACCCATGTGGGTCATTGAGCAGGACCATCAACCCTCATTGGTGCAGGGATGCTTACCCACCCTGTGGTTTATTTGATTGTGGTTCAGTCTAATTTGTAAATCAAAATTTTTATTCATTATTTATTCATTATCTTCCGCTTATTCCTCTACTGGGGTCGCAGGGGGGGAGGGGTGCCCCTTGTCCATCCAGGGAAGAACGTTACGGGTACCGGGGAGATACACTAAGGACAGGGCGCACACATTACTGGGCACACACACACACACACACACACACACACTACAATTTTGAGTATTCAATTCACCTTGAATCCATGTCTTTGGACTGTGGGAGGAACTCTGAGAACCCGGAAAAAACCCACATGGACACGGGAAGAACACGGAAACTCCACCCAGATCGGGATTCGAACCTGGTTCCCCGTGGCCGAGAGGAGAACATGCTAAACCACTAAGCCACCACTATAATATATTAAAAACAGGAATGGATTCTTTCATTTGCATAAGAGGAAAAGGCAGTGGCGATGTTCTTCCGACTTTCTTAGACCCTGCTTTCAGAGTGCAACGTGACAGGATGTTGAAGCGTTATATGATAGTTTTTTTTAGGTATCAGCTGATTCCTGTTAAAACCAGTGGTCTTCCTCTCCCTCTTGCTCTGTCAGATTGCACTGCGTTGCTGAAAATCAGCTGTTGTGCATGATGTGTGAGGCGGGTGGACCTCGTTATCGTTCTCTGAATGTTCTTCTAAACATAAATAAGTCGGCTTGATCGTTATAGACTGTTGGAGGCTGTTGTATGTGAAAATCACGAAGAGCAGCAGTTATTAAAAAGCCTTGTACACAGCCTGCCTGGCACCAACAACCATGTCAGGCAACCATTTCATATGAAAACTGCAGAATGCCATCTATATAACAATTATTCATTAGTTTCCACTGAAACCCACAAATTAATAATCATAATCATGCCTGGCTCACAATCTCGGTGCTAGTTCTAGCTCTGTGGGGGCCGGTCAAAGAATTAAAATCCAAAATCAATGGAACATGCCTTCATGAACCTACACAGGAACAGAACAGGGCCTTCCCTAAACTGTTTCCACAAAGCCAGAAGCACTCGGTTGTTAAAAATACATGAGCCAGGTGCTCGATGTTATAAACGACAGCGATGACTAAATTTCAGTTATTAAGTCCCAGGACTTCAATACATATAGCGTGTGTGTGTGTGTGTGTGTGTGTGTGTGTGGTTTTGCATGCAGCTGTGGTGTGTGAGCCCAAAAACACAGGCACTTCGTTTGGGTGCACTGCAGAATTTAGGGACTTCCCAACAAAAATCATCGAGCCTCACGGGCGAGACGGAGGAGATCAACAAAAAGAGTCAACCCTCGAAAAGTAACTGGGGAGGTTCTGCTGAGTGCTGGAGGACGAATGTCTTGCATCAGTTTTACTAAACACACCATGGACTGAGGCCCACGTGTCGTGGGGAATTTGGTTTATATGTTTGTGTCGACCAAACTTGTTCCTGTGGAGGATTTTAAAAGGGGCTGTGGTTGCCATGCGTCCCAGTTTTACACTTCCTTCCCCGACCCTAGTTTGAGGTTTTTGAAATGCTAGACGCACTGTAAGTTCTGTAGCAGGGTACTTTTTCCCTACACACACACACACACACACATACACATACACACACACACACACTCACACACACACACACACACAATGCAAGAATTAGAATTTTTTTGGAGATAACCAGGAACAAATCTTTTATTTTTATTATTATTATTATTATTATTATTATTATTATTATTAGCCGGCACGGTGGCTTAGTGGTTTAGCATGTTCTCCTCATACAGTTAGATAACTGGAGGCCAAAGTTGTGTTTTTTATTTACTATTTTATCAAAATAATTCAACTCTACATTAGACGACTCTACAGTAGATAAAAGCTGGTATAAAAGTGTGTTTTGTGAGCAGTGCATTCTGCCGTCTACACTAATAAACAATTGATGATGGGGAAACAATCTTGTACAGAATCTGAGAGTGGGTTAGCTGATAAAACCGCAGATAAGCATGTTTTTCATATAAAGTCACACTGACGTCAGAACATACCAAAAACAGCTTTATTTACAGGATCTTTACTCGCGTTAACATTTTTTTTTTTTTTGCAAAATGCACAATGTTTAGTCTTTACAAATGCTACCGTATATTAAAATTCAGACGTTAGTTATATTCAAAATATATTTCTTCTCCATTTATCACCTGCGAAGGCATTTGTGGAATAAAAAGCTATAAATCTGATATAAAATATGTCGTACATTCAGATTCACATTTACAATAAAGATGTTGAACATTCAGCGTTCATGTGCCGCGGGACATTGTGTACTGGTACATTCCCCTAGAACATTTATCGCCGTGTCATTGTTCGTTTGCGGTCACGGCCATTACGTTGGTGGACTTCTGGTTTTGATCTAGTTCTGACTCGACCCTTTTTGAAAGTAGACAGCCAAATATGGCTATTTGTACTGATGTTGCGTTGCTTACGTCGGTCAGGTTCAGGCTTAATGAGGCTTTCTGATTCCTCAGATTCATCAGGCTAAAATTGTGAAAAAAGGATGTTAAAGTCTTTAAATTGTGCCGAGAAAGGTTTTAAGGTGCGCTGGAACCAACCGTCGTCAGTATTTGCTTTGTTGCGATGTTGCATATGCATATTTAAACGTGCAGCTGTACATGTTTTGGTCGGACAGTGTGGTTCTCAAGTGAAACTGGATATGTATTATGATGTAAAAAGATGATGTGTTATGATGTAGCATGCTGGATAAGATTGTGGTTGTTGTGGTTATATGTATTAAAGAGTGATATGGTTAAAAATAATACAAATATGGAGTTATATAAGATTATATATAGCATGTATATAAATGGTTAGGAGGACAGAGGCCTTATACATTCAGTTAGCATGTTCATTAGTAACACTGTACACCTGTTTATTTGTGCAGTTATCTAATCCGCCATTTAAATGAGATACGGGTGAGTTTCTCTCTTCAGAATGGGAACTAACGTCGTCTATCATTAAATTCATGGCATGGTTGCTGGCACCAGATGCAACTGCACATCATTCTCCAGTGATATGGTTCCCAGTGAAGATTTCCCAGGTTGGTTGAAGCTGCAGTAGTTCAGAGAATCCCTCCACAGTTATAATGCAAAATGCAGAGGGTATCTTGAAGCAGATGGGCTACAGCAGGAAAATGCTACAGGTATAGAGGTGTTCCCTAATGAAGTGCGGGCGTCATCATGCTGTTATATATTGTGTATATATATTGTGTTCCACATCATTTGGAGGCGAAAGCGCACCGTCATCACTCAGAGAGCGGTGGAGCGTTCGTCCACGCTGGTGGTCTGGGAATAAACAGAGGTGGTGGTGGTCATGTAGCTCTTCATGAAGTGCAGTTTGAAGCATGGCGTATGGCGCAGGAGTCTGATGAGGTGCTTCTTGAACTTCTGGCCGACGAAGACGTACAGGAAGGGATTAAGGCAGCTGTGTGAGTACGCCATGGCTTCTGTCGACTGCAACATCAGCATCAACGATTTGCTGGATTGACAGGTCGCGTTAAAGACCTTCTTCAGCTCCAGAGCTCTAACGAAGGCTGCGATGTTGTACGGCGTCCAGCATAAAAAGAAGACCGCCATGACCACGATGACGAGGCGAACGGCGTGTTTTTTGGACGTGCGGACCGTGACGAGCCGCCGCAGCACCATGGAGTAGCAGTATATCACCACGGTCAACGGGATCAGAAGACCCAAAATGTTCATTTTGAAATAGCCCACTATTTTCATCTCATTGTGAGTTTTGTTCGACGGAAACGCCGTACACAGAAATTCGTCTTTAAAACTACTGACGCCGATGTACCTCAGCTCAGGAAAGGACACCATGATGGCTGCGATCCAGACCCCCACACTAGCTACGACCCCATAGATCTTGGTTCGGACCCTTAAAGCAAACACCGCGTGGACGACAGCCAGGTATCGGTCGATGCTCATCAGCACGATGAAGAAAATGCCGCCGTAGAAGCCGATGTGATAAACACTGAGGACCATGAAGCACATGACCTCTCCAAACACCCAGGTGCTGGTCGCGTGGTGAGCCAGGAACGGTAAGGAAAAGACCAACAGGAGGTCGGCGATGGCCAGGTTCAAGAGACACACGTCGGTCATGCTTTTCATCTGCGCGCCCATCATGATCACCCAAAGCACCAGCATGTTGCCCATGAAGCCCACCAGAAAGAACAGGGAGTAAAGCGCTGGGAGGAACTTGCGTCCATAGGTCTGATACTCACAAAGCCCAGATGGATGAGAATCAATCAAACTATAATAATCAGAGTAATCGTATGCTGGACTGGACCTAAAAAAGAACCAGGAGGGATTATTGAGAACGCCGCAAAACGAAAACTGTTCTTTTGAAGTTTGTCTTCTCAGATTATTGAGGCAGTGCGAAATCATTTAACACAACAAGCTGCCTGTGAAACCGCAAATAAAACCAATAAACTAGAAAAAAAAACGTCCCGAAAGCACTGAATCCAACTAATTAAAGGTGTATTTTTATATTATTTTTATCAGGTAACAAACAGATAAATAAACAAATGTATTGGGACACATTACACCTCCAGGAGTTTGAATGAGGTTGGTCCTCTTCATTTATTATCTTCAGCTTAATTCTCTTTTAGGGTTGCGGGGGGGCCATCCAGGGGAGAACATTTCGGGTGCTGGGCAGATACACCCAGGACAGGACGCCAAATCATCACTGGGCACACAATTACTAACTTACACACGGACACACTTGAGACTATATAGGGGCAATTTAGAACAGCCAATTTACTTGAATCCATGTTTTTGGACTGTGCGAGGAAGCCAGAGAACCCAGAAGAAACCCACACAGACACGGGGAGAACATGCAAACTCCACCCAGATTGGGATTCAAACCTGGATCCCCAGCGCTGAGAGGAGAACATGCTAAACCACTAAGCCACCGTGCCTCCCATTGTTCCCTTTAATCTTCACAATATTGTTTGCCCTTCCATTCAGAAGCACTTGAATTAAGAGGTCTGTCCTAATACTTTTGCCCAGATTAAATCATTAAGTCAGATTATGAATCTTACCATGATATCTTGAGGTGTGATGCTATGGTGACACTAAAAAGGAAAAATGCAAAATTACTATTAATATTCATAACTGTCAGAACCAAAACCTCGCACCACTCAGCGATGTTAATCCCAACATAATCCCTCTAAACTAAACTCAGCTCACTTTACACCAGTTCATCCTAATCCTTTTATCCTCAATCTTAATCCCATTACTCATGTCACTCCTTTACTCACTTCCCTCCATTGGCTCCCTGTAGCTGCTCGCATTCAGTACAAGTCACTGACTCTAGCATACAGAACCATTTCTGGATCTTCCCCCTCCTACCTTCACTCCATCTTTTCTAAATACACTCCGACCCGTTCTCTTCGCTCCAGCGATGATCGCCGCCTGGCGATTCCACCTCACCGAGGAGCTAATTCGCACTCCATGGCATTCACCACTGCAAAATGGTGGAAAGTTCTTCCCAACTCTGTCCGTAAGGCAGAATCACTAAACAGTTTTAAAAAACTACTGAAGACGTATCTCTTTAACAAATACCTGTTGTAATAAAAAATAAAAAAATTAAAAATAATAAAAAAAGGGGGGGGGGTGCCGCGGCATCAAAAACCATTCAGGTTTGATGAATTTACAGTATAGTTGGTTTCTTCATAGCTTCTGACTTGTGGTGTTCTCATTTGTAAGTCGCTTTGGATAAAAGCGTCTAAATGACTAAATGTAAATGTAAATGTAAATTACTAAACCCATCCCATCAGCACTCACATCAATCAAATACAAATCATCTCAATTATAATCCGCTTTAAATAATCTGATTCTAACAAACATTCAAATTCATTCATTAAAGATAATATTTATCTTTATTCAGCACAGCGTTGTATCAGTGCACCACCAGTCACATGATGGATTAAGGAGATTTGCACACACTTCGACGTTCCCTGTCAAACTGAATACTTTATTTTTAGCGTAATTATTTTATTTTGTAAATGTGACCTTCAGATGTTAGTGGTGGTAATAGATGCTAAAAAGTTGTACTTTATATTTATATTTGTAACGCCACTTCGTACTTCCACTTTACATTTCCGAACGAGAGAGAGAGAGTGAGCGAGAGAGATTTGTAGTTTGTATATCTAACAACTTTAGTTCCTTTTTAAATGAGCGTTTTCAAACATTCCAGGTTATAAATAATATAACAAGCTCTCAGACTGAGTTTTTTTTTTTTTTTTTGTTAATCAGAAGCGCGTCTCGGTTCGCCGCCCCTCACTGCACTCCTGTCTCACATGAACATTCATTCTGAAACAGCTGTCTGAAACACCGCATTCTGTTTTCTCATCAAACATCTGAACATCCACACGTTTGGATCTTTAACATTGTTCGAAAATCAAAATAGTGTTGTTTTCAAGCCGCCACCCCGCCGCCCCCAAAAAACAGCCCCGGCGCCAATAACAACTCCGAATTCATGTTTAAATAATAATAACAACACGATTTAATGCATTTCATCCGCGTTTAATGCGTTCTGTATAGACGGCGGGATCGGATTCAATCCTACAGAACAGGTTCTATATTGCTGATGATGTTCTCTGTAAGTCAGATCAGTAAAACCTGTAGTTAAAGCCAGAATGTCCAGCATTAGACTATATGAATATATTTATATATTTGTATTCATATTTATATTTATTTGTTTAATTAAGAGGCAGCATCATTGCAAATGGCATTACTGTTTCCTCATGCAAATTGTTTCCTCATTAGTTGAAGTGTTAAAAGCTTACAGATATTACCGAGAATGGGTTATTACACTGAAGCTCACCTTGAAGTATTAAAATCCAAAGAGGCAGCAAAAGTGGACGCAACACTGCAAAAAAAAAAAAAAAAAAAATCACCCACATCCTCAGTGTTAACACGGTTTATACTAGCAGATATTCATCTACGAATTCCCTCATCATTGGCACTCATTGGCTGATCCATTAGAGATCCGTTAGATTTAAGACTTTACCTGGACTGTGCTGCTTCCCAAAGGCTGGTGTTGTTCATCGTTGGCTCTGAGTGGCTGCAGAGGTGCTGAAGAAAAACAGAAATGCACAAAGAGTGACAGATTATCAGCGACGTCGCTAAAACCACCTGTGACGTTTAACACCATCCTTATCTGCCATGCAGACCACACTTTTATAAATACTGCATCTGAAACACATGAGTCAGTGGAATGAGAAGCAACGCTCGACTCTTGCAAACTTTAAAGCTGGAAGTGTGATGCACAGATCAGATCAGCATAAAAGCCTTCATCGCTTAGTCTTTGTAACCGCTACACAGTACACAGTGTATTCGCATTTATCTATATTGGTATTAATATGAATAGGAGTGAAAGGCTTCCAGAGATGGAGCTCCAGGTAGACGTAGATACTCACCGTAGAGTTCAGCGGTGGAGCAGGCCTGTTGGGGCTGGATGCCAGAAGACTAGCGATTCAAAGGTGTATGATGAGTTTGATTTCATATACTTCCGTTTCATGATGAGTGGGGGGCCTGTGTGTACAAGTGCATGGAGGCTTGCATGTCATTTATTTGCACAGAGCAAGCACCTGATTGGCTCTGGGCCCATAGAGAACGAGCAGTGATAACATTTATGTTTCATTGTGGTGCTAATGGTAAGCATGTGGTCGGGTGATGCGTGCTCTCATTTCTGAGCTTTTAAGGCTTCTTTTTTTAAATTGGTGCAGTAAGTGAGAAAGAACAAAAAGAGGCATCTGAATGCCCAACAGTTCCTTTACTCCATAATCTGCATAAGAACCTCGGAGGATCGATACTGTCATTATATGTCTGGTGTATAAATGGAGGGTTTGCAGGTGCCTTTTATGAGTTCAGCTCTAATCCAGGTGTTGCTTCCAGTACGTGATTTCTGTAGGTTTTTTTTTATTATTATTCCCCTTTTACATTCCACCTTAAATCCAGTACGTAAGGCTGCGTCAGACGGAGGGGCTAAAACCAACTGGTGTCTATTTATTTTATCAGCTCCATTTAATATACAGGTGGACTTTGTAGTTCTAAAATTACAGACTGTGTGTTTTCTGATCATTTAGATACTTTGTAAGTCCTCATTACGATATTCTAATAATCATTTGGGTGGTGGATTGTCCTCAGAACTATGTAAAAAAATAATAAACACTTATCGTCCAATCTAATGAGAATTTATCGAGAATTTAAAATATTAAAAATATTGAAAAGTTAATTATAAAATAATTATCTGGGGTAGAGACCTATTCAAGTCACAAACAATAGGACTAAATAGAAAGAATAGAAAGAACTACAGAATGTAACTGTGGAACTACGAAATCCATCTCTAGGGTGGGTGGAGGTGATATAATGAGTAATGAGTGTAGAAACAAAGGGGGGGGGGTATCTAATAAAGTGGCTGATTATCGCTGAGGATAAGTCTCAACGGTGTTTACAGTGTCTGTCGTGATGTGCTATCTCAGAACGTCAGAAAGCTAAAGGTTATGAAATTACTTTCTGACTGTGGAGCCGGCCGCTTTCTAAAGCGCGTGGTGCAAAGGTTTTTCATCATTCCACATTCTCACAGACGACGGCCTTTTTTTTTAAACAAGAAACTTTGAGTCAGAATGAGACAAGAGCAGTTTCGTTTTTTTTTTTTTTTTTTTTTTTTTAAGAAAGAAAACCAAGAAACCACCCCAAGAAACCGACGTGTACAAGAGTACAAGAGCCTTCACACCACTTCATGGCAGGTGTGAAAACTGTTCTTTGTGAATTCCTTCCGTTCCCCCGTGTTGTTCTCACAAACCATAAACATGAAATCAGCAACTAAAACACAACACGGGGGTCCTTTAAGGAAATTATCAGCTAAACTGACCATACAGCGTCCCCGTGCCTTTTACTCTTATCAGGACCTCCACAGATCAGGTGTTATTAGGGTGGTGGATGATTCTCAGTACTGCAGTCACACTGACATGGTGGTGCAATTATTCTGTTGAATTATATTATATTATTCATTGAATTCACTGATACTGATACTGATCCACCACCCATTATCTAACACCTGCTTTATGCATAGTAGAAATACAAGGCACCATCGCATGGTGCAAACGTCTGCACATCCCCGCGTTAATTATGCGCAGGTCAAAGTAAAGTGAATTAATTCAGATGCAAAATAAATCTTTAAACATTATAAATGGCGTCACTGTAGGTTAGTGTCAGTGTCACTGCAGTACTGATAATGATCCACCACCCATTATCTAACACCTGCTTTATCACAGGAATAGCATAGTAGAAATACAAGGCACCATCGCATGGTTTATTTCAAACGTCTGCACATCCCTGCGTTAATTATGCGCAGGTCAAAGTAAAGAAGAGTATTTGTGAATTAATTCAGACGCAAAATGAAACTCTGAACATTAAAAAATGCCGTCACTTCGCACAGAGCACATTTCATGTTTATCATCTAAAGATTATTAACCGCCGTAAAGCTGTCTCATTCTCATCCTGTATGTCCTAATGTCATATATAACAGCTTTATTGACAGACATAAAGACCTGTGATGCATTAGAATTAAATCCAGCTGTACAGATTACGGATTATCACTCAGACACGTTTAAAACCTACCTCTGCAAACTTCGAAAGGAACGTCCCGTCGACTCTTCTAGATTTGACGCTGAGAGCAGAAGTAAACACGCGACTGCCGCCTGTTACGATTTGAAACTGTAAATTAGAGAAATGGGGAGAGACGGCGTGCGTCAATGCGCTTAGCTGCAGAACTTCTGTCTTTTATCTTATTGGTGGATCAGATCAATTCTAATTGGGTTAAATGGTGATGCAGCGGGTTTTCCTGAGTAAGGTGGGTTATTGGTGTATTTCTCATTCTGAATGATTAAACTGGGGGGGGAGGGGTAAACATTTGGACTCCACACAGAGAGGTGCTCAGTACTTAAACCTACATCTTTAATCTTGCTCTATTCTCTAAAGGTCAGGATGCCCACAGAGCAGGTCCTACTTAGGTGGTGGATGGGCCTCAGCGCTGTATTGATGCTGATGTGGTGGTGCTGTGCATATATATGGGCGCTGATGCTCACGGACACACTCTGTCATGCGAAGGGAACGCTGTTCTATTTGCAACATGTGGACCGTATCGGAACACGATATGGTGAAGGCTGTTTGATTCTCAGTGGACGTTGGTCAGTTCCTGAGGACACCCGGTCTTTCACATCAGCAGAGCTTCATGTGGCTGATAATTATGAGGAAATAATACCAATGAAACCCGTCACGGTACGTCACTGGTGTAAATACGTGCAACTGTGCTCTGTGGAGTTTGTATAAAAAGCTAAACAGAGTTGCCGTGAAGCCGATTGAGCGTTTAAGAGGAAAGCACTCTGTAAAGCACAAGAAGGCACATGCAGTACGTCTGCATTCTGAAATCATCGTAAATCATCATTTAGAATTACGATCATCACTCAGACCCACGTTCACCTCGGAAACATGAGCAATTTCCTCTGAAGCAGACCATCTCGCGTTTGACTGGAAATTAAACAGAGCAGCAGGATAACAATCAGCGCCGACTGAAAGCTTTTCTTTATGAAAATCCCTGAAAAACAATTTCCTCACAAGTCACTACCGCCTAGTTCCCCCACGGTGAGACAAAAATGTCAGACGGCCGCATTCCTCCAGACTATTTTCGGGCACGTTTAATAATTGCACCATGTTCGTCGTAGTTCTGCAGATCGTTTTAGCTTCACAATGTTCCCGTGTGTGGCGCACAAAAGTCTGTTCCGCAGCAGCTCGCTTGGGTTCTTCATTTTTCAGGGCCATTATTTAAAAAAGGCATTTTTATTTTAATGGTGTCTGATAGATTAGAGGGGTTCCCATTTAGTTCTTCTAATTTGTGCAATATAAAGGGTCAGGATGCAACTGAACAACTAAAAACAACTATCCATCCATCCATTATCTTTCTCTTAATCCTCTACTAGGGTCGTTGAGGTAGTCCCCCATGCCCATCCATAGGAGAATGTTAAGGGTGCTGGGCAGGACGCCAATCTATCACTGGGCACATACTCACTCACACACACACACACTCTATATGTATGCAATTTGGAGAATTCAATCGACCTTGATCCATGTTTTTTGGACTGTGGGAGGAAACCGGAGAACCCTGAGGAAACCCACGGGGGAGATACGGGGAGAACATGGAAACTCCATCCAGATTGGGATTCGAATCAGGAATCCCCATTGCCGAGAGGAGAACATGCCAAACCACTACACCACCGTGCTGCCCCTCAAACGAACTAAATTATAAATAATAAGCTCATATGCGTGTCTTCCAGATCCATTGGATTTAATCGAACCGCAGTTCAGGTTCAAGTCTGTTAAACGTCCAGAGTTCAGAGTTTTGCTGATTCACCGCAAATTTGCTTTAATTTGTCACTTCAGCTTTCTGGAGAATTTCGAACGGGCCTTTTCTGAGAATGGCACGTATTCATCGTCATCGTCATCACGTACTAGAAAAAGAAAACGTCCAAATAGATTATAGAAACTATTGAAATGTCAGGGGATAAAAAAAGACTGGAGTTCAGAGTGCTGAGGTGGCAGAATGTACAGTGTGCAGGGGTCAGAACGCTGCAGTGAGATTCGGGAGGTTTAGTGACGAGGGACGCTTGTGTTTCGTCTCACAGCGTCACAGCAACAGAATTCGGTCTCTTCATCCGGGGTGCAGGTCTACATATGATCTGAACCCCATTATTCACTCACACACACACTATATGGGGCAATTTGGAGAACTCAATTGACTTCATCCATGTTTTTGGACTGTGGGAGGAACCCGGACGAAACCCACGGGGAGAACATGAAAACTCCACCCAGATGGGGATTCGAACCGGGAATCCCTAGTGCTGAGAGGAGAACATGCCAAACCACTAAGCCACCGTGCCGCCCTATTTCAATTTTTATATTTTAAATTCATATATTCATTATCTCCCGCTTTATCCTCTAGTAGGGTCGCGGGGGGGGTTCCCCATGCCCATCCAGGGGAGAACGTTTCAGGCGCTGGGCAGATACACCCAGGACAGGGGGGCAATCTATTGCTGGGCACACACTCACTCACACACACACACTCTATATGGGGCAATTTTGAGAATTCAATTGACTTGATCCATGTTTTTGGACTGTGGTAGGAAACCGGAGAACACGGAGGAAACCCACGCGGACACGGGGAGAACATGGAAACTCCACCCAGATGGGGATTCGAACTGGGAATCCTTAGCGCTGAGAGGAGAACATGCTAAACCACTAAGCCACCATGCTGCCATATTTTAAATTGATTGTATAATTTTTCCTTTATACTTGTAAATGTTGCTTTTTGCTCAGTTGTGGGTACTTGCACATACGTTTTTTACTCACCAGTACCCCAGTACAAGGTGATGGGACAATAAAAATCCTCGAATCGTTGAATCCTTAATATCTTTGATGCGTATATTTGCTCCCAGGGTTCGATTAAAAAACGAAACGGTTGTCTGGTTTCCTTTACTGCTGATACCCTGCAGGGGTAAAAATAGAGTCACTGATGTCCTCTGCACTGATTTATTGAAGACGCCGCTCTGTAACGAGGAGAAGAAATACTGATACTGACCCATTTTCACGGGTTTGTGGTTTATTTTTACTCATCGCTTGTTCTGAATATGTGGGTTTTAAAGGAAGGTTGTGGTGGTGTGTTGTTGCATTCATTACCTCATTCATTCATCGTCTGTAAGCAGGGATGTCATTCTGAGTGTTTAAAATGTGAAAAGTCTAGAAGGGATTGAAGACGTTATCCGTTTTAATTAATAATAGCAATTAATTTACTAGGCGGCATGGTGGCTTAGTGGTTTAGCACGTTCGCCTCTCAGCACTAGGGATTCCCGGTTCGAATCCCCATCTGGGTGGAGTTTCCATGTTCTCCTCATGTCTGCGTGGGTTTCCTCCGGGTTCTCCGGTTTCCTCCCACAGTCCAAAAACATGGATCAAGGTCAATTGAGTTCTCTAAATTGCCCCATATAGAGTGTGTGTGTGTGAGTGAGTGTGTGCCCAGCGATAGATTGGCGCCCTGTCCTGGTGTATCTGCCCAGCGCCTGAAACGTTCTCCCCTGGATGGGCATTGGGAACCGCACCGCAACCCAGTAGAGGGTAAAAGTGGAAGATAATGAATGAATAAATAATTAACTGAAATAGACCATTTATTATACTGTTTATGGGTGACTCAGTGGCTTAGTGGTTTAGCATGTTCTCCTCTCAGCACTAGGGATTCCCGGTACGAATCCCCAGCTGGGTGGAGTTTCTATGTTCTCCCCGTGTCCGCATGGGTTTCCTCCAGGTTCTCCGGTTTCCTCCCACAGTCCAAAAACATGGATCAAGTCAATTAAGTTCTCCAAATTGCCCCATATAGAGTGTGCCTGTTTAAGTAAGTGTGTGTCCAGCGATGGATTGGCGCCCTGTCCAGCGCCCGAAACGTACTCCCCTGGATGGGCATGGGAAACCCCCCCCCCAACCCTAATAGAGGATAAAGCGCAAGATAATGAATAAATGAATGAATGAATATACCGTTTATTAAGATTCTGATCATCATTCTAAATCATTATAAATATTTGGACCATGTGCCATTCCTGCTACAGTAGCACCCCTATAGCCAAACCCGTACCCCACATGTTTCACTGCACAGACCTCAGAGAGCATGCCCCCTAGAGTATATAAATAAAACAACAGAAATAAATGAGGCAGAGTCTGGTTATACTATGCTGAAACACTCGGGGAAACCCCTGTCCATCACAAACACCACCTGCAAGGAGGCGGCGTACAGTGCAACCAAAGTGAACTCGTGTACTGCACAATTCTTCCCATGATGCACTGCATGCTTCGGCTCCATGCGGGCAGAACCAGATTAAATCATGCAGCCAGTCAAACATTTAAGGAAGCGCTGTTTTCTGTCCCGGTGCAGGGCAATTGCACCACAGAGACGTGCTGGGGCATGTTTCT
Source organism: Corydoras maculifer (assembly GCA_019802435.1). NCBI lineage: Eukaryota > Metazoa > Chordata > Actinopteri > Siluriformes > Callichthyidae > Corydoras > Corydoras maculifer. The sequence goes on from JAFMOD010000668.1 coordinate 1,638,365, forward strand.
GATTGGCTGATATACAGTGATAATATATTATGTGTATAGAGTTTTGAATTATTAAAGCTTTTTTATTAAATTATTAATAATTTTTAAACCTCGGGTTCCGTAGTCTTGAGCATTAAAGGCCGTTCTTCTCAGAACCCTCCCAAGCTGCTCGTGTTCACGTAGGTGGAACTCAAAATGTCAGAAAAACCTGAAAACCATGCTGTCTGCAGTTTTTTGTTCGCGAGCCCTGAAACTCTTTGCTCGCTGGATCAGCGGATTGTTGGTGGAGGTAATAAAATAAAGAGTCGCATTTCATTTCTCATTTTTATTTTTGCTCTGGAGGTTTTCCATGACGATCCCGACGGTGGGGACATTGAACTGGTTTGTGCAGCGTCACAACCCTTTGTTGCGTAACTGTACTGCCCGCTCTCAGAGTTACCAAGTTTATTAAAAAATAAAGAGGAACAGAAGGCTTGTATGTGCTCTTAAAGTGTGCTCTTAAAGCAGAAGTATTCTCATTACTGAGATCAAATAAAGGGAACAAAGGGGATAGTAACCGAAAATGCTTTCTAGACAACGTGGTACAGTAGCTTAATAAGTTAATTTAATAATTCATTAAGTTGTTATGTGTTTATACATCTATCCGTTATCTTCCGCTTTAACCTCTATTAGGGTTGCAGGGGGGGGGTTCCCCATGCCCATCCAGGGGAGAACGTTTTGGGCACCGGGCAGATACACCCAGGACAGGGCGGCAATCTATCGCTGGACACACACTCACTCACACAGTGACACTCTATATGGGGCAATTTGGAGAATTCAATTGACCTTGATCAATGTTTTTTGAGACTGTAAGAGAAAACCAGAGAACCCCGGAGGAAACCCATGTGGACACGGGGAGAACATGGAAACTCCACCCAAATTGAGATTCGAACCGGGGAACCCTAGCACTGAGAGGAGAACATGCTAAACCACTAAGGCCACCGTGCCGCCCCCTTATGTGCTTATAATTATTTAAAGATCTATTGACATCAATAACACCACACACCTGCACAGATGACATCACACTGATGGACGAGTGCACCGTCCACACGTTCTACATGAGTGAGGTATCAGTTCTTCAGATCAGGTTTCTCATCATGACCTCTGGGATGTTATTCCATTTTTGAGGGTTCCGTGCGCTGACCCCGACAATCCTGAAGTCTCAGAGTCGTTTAGACCCGTTTCCACGATGCTGAAATTCCCGCCTCTACACTCGAGGTGAGGAAGTGGCCTGTGGCTTCCACATCCTCTGCTGATCTTCTCAGAATTTTGTAACGATGTAACGTCAGCTCATATCAGTTATCGTAATCTGACATCGAAATATAACAAATGTCCACAACAAGCTGCTAAATGTAAGGCTGCCATGGGCTTTAAAGGGGTGTGGTGGTATTGCTGTCCCCCAGAGAGGAGAACCAGCTCACCGTATAAATATTACATCAGAAATGACTGATTCAGCAGAAATGAGTCACTGTACCAAGTAACCCTGTTCTATATGGTTCTAACCCTGTAAGATATGGTTCTGGACGTTTAACGGTACCAACTATGTTCACATGACCCCGCTAAACCGAATCACTATCGTCTCTGTATGTTGAATCGTAAAGAACGTTTGCACTCACCCGCATATGACGTCCCATAATCCCCTAGAACTCAGAGAACTGACCGCGTCCTCGTTCTTTCTCTTTCTCTCTTTCACAGCTGGATTTTCGTTATTGGGTGTGGTTATGTGTTCTGTCCTGTTTTTTTTTCCTTTTTGTTTTCTTACACACTCACACACACACACACACACACACGGAGCAAATTGAGGATAACATCTCTTGCAGAGTCTGTTGGCGTGTAGCTGTGCATCCATCCATCCAGGTGTGTGTGTGTGTGTGTGTGTGTGTGTGTGTGAGTAAAACAAGACCAATGAATTCATTCCACAAATGTAACTTTTTAAAACAATTTATTTACAACCTGAACCAATGCACAAAACACAAACCCAGTGATTAGTACAACAGTTAGTGTGTGTCTCTGTGTGTCTGTGTCTCTGTGTGTCACTGTATCTCTGTGTGTCTCTGTGTGTCTGTGTGTTGTGTGTCTCTTTGTGTGTGTGTGTCTCTGTGTATGTCCGTGTCTTTGTGTGTCTCTTTTTGTCTCAGTGTCTTTGTCTCTCTGTGTGTCTCTGTGTGTCTCTTTGTGTGTGTGTGTCTCTGTGTATGTCCGTGTCTTTGTGTGTCTCTTTTTGTCTCAGTGTCTTTGTCTCTCTGTGTGTCTCTGTGTGTCTCTTTGTGTGTGTGTGTCTCTGTGTATGTCCGTGTCTTTGTGTGTCTCTTTTTGTCTCTGTGTCTTTGTCTCTCTGTGTGTCTCTGTGTGTCACTGTATCTCTGTGTGTCTCTGTGTGTCTGTGTGTTTCTTTGTGTGTGTGTGTCTCTGTGTATGTCAGTGTGTCTCTGTGTATGTCCGTGTCTTTGTGTGTCTCTTTTTGTCTCAGTGTCTCTGTCTCTCTGTGTGTCTCTGCAGATTTTCAGTAACACACAACCCCAGTTTGTTTATTCGCCAGTACATGAGGACTTATCGCACTTAATCTATCACACTACAGATGTGGGATCCTACAGCAGTTCTGCCCACTTCCTGTGTGTGTGTGTGTTTAAACTAACGGGAGGAAACAGCTTATAAAAGTAAAACTTGACAGAATGCACTTTTTGATATTCACTCATCCAGTGTCGCGAGCGTGGGCGAGTCCGGCCGAACAGGCGCGCACATTTCTAATTAGTTAACGTCAAACATCCAGTGTGACCTCCAGCAGACTTCCTCTTTATGTTTGCACAGGTTCATCAGAACCGAGCACCGCACAGGAAATCCGGCCCGTGCAGGTTAATGCACCTAAAGCAAAACCTTCAGAGAACTTCACTCTGTGGTCGGATTGAACCATCAGCGCTCTGTCGTTAAGTGAATCTGTGAAGTGCAGAAAACAAACCATAATGGAGCTGAGCAAATGGAGTGGCCTGTATGTATGTACAGTATATATACATATATATACTGCCAGCCTTCTCCACCTGCTGTTTCTACTCTCGTTGACCAACTCATTAGCTCCACCCATTGTATAGATGGACTTTGTAGTTCTACAATTACAGACTGTAGTCCATCCGTATCTCCACGTCTTTTATTGGTCCTCTTAAAAACAGACATGACCTCCACAGAGCAGTTTCTTTGTGAGGTTAACACTAACATGCCGGTGTTGGTGTGTGTGTGTGTGTGTGTGTGTGTGTGCAAGTTGTGTCAGTAGAGCATTTCTGCATGTTTTTGTACATAAATAACCTCATAATATATATATATATATATATATATAAAAGGCGGCACGGTGGCTTAGTGTTTAGCACATTCGCCTCTCAGCGCTAAGAATTCCCGGTTCGAATCCCCATCTGGGTGGAGTTTCCATGTTCTCCCCGTGTCTGCGTGTGTTTCCTCCGGGTTCTCCGGTTTCCTCCCACAGTCCAAAAACATGGATCAAGTCAATTGAATTCTTAAAATTGCCCCATATAGAGTGTGTGTGTGAGTGAGTGTGTGCCCAGGGATGGATTGGCACCCTGTCCTGGGTGTATCTGCCCAGCGCCCGAGACATTCTCCCCTGGATGGGCATGAGGAACCCCACCACAACCCTAATAGAGGATAAAGCGGGAGATAATAAATATATATATATATATATATATATATATATATATATATGTGTGTGTGTGTGTGTGTGTGTGTGTGTGTGTGTGTGTGTGTAACATGAAATATTAAAGTTATTAGTATTTGTTTTTTTTGTTGATGCTGATAAACGATGATGACATTGTGCATCTTGCATTCTGTCACATACACACGTCATTCTTATCCTTTGTGTGAACTTATACATACAATAACGCCCGTTCATTCTATAGACTCAAATTTTTTGACTCTACTCTACCTTTTAATTATAACTCTATATACATTTACATTTATTCATTTAGCAGACGCTTTAATACAAAGCGACTTACGACTCTATTATAACCACAACACAACATAACTATAACCATACGACACCTTTTTGAAAGCCCGTTTACAGCCTCTGGATATTTCAGCGTGTATTGTCTTTTCCGTCCGTGGCGTTTAGCTCTGTGACGATCCAGCTGGCGTTTCATTTCTGAGTCCCGCTGTGCTCGGTTTAATGTCTTTTTCGGTGGAGGTGCAGCTCTGGGCTCTTAGGTTTGAGAGTATTTTAAGCGTCTTATCAAACTGAAATGAGCGTCAAAGAAAAGTTAGTCCAGCCTTTCAAATGTTTTGTAATGTTTTGATTATTAGAACAATGGAAACAGGAACATGTCGTAAAGTTATACCATGGGGTGGGGCAGGATGGACGGAGAAGAGGACTTCGGGCAGAGCTCTCAGGGGAGTTGCTATCATCCTAATTTATCACTGTTTGATATTTTACACTGTATTTTTAGTATTGCGCATTAAATATCTTTGGGAACAAGCGCTGGTCCCTGACCGCTTATTAGAATGTAACACAACCCTTCTCATCACTCCGCACGCGATGCTGGACGTCTTGGGGGTCTTTGATGTGAACACCTTCTACTCTTGTTGAAATCTGTGTAATAATATGAGGCTTCTTTGTGCCTTTTTTGGGCAGTGTTTGTGTAAACAGAGCTCGAGCCATGCTGATAAACCATGTTGAAAAGCCGAGGCATGAACTGAACCGGTTGGCACCGTCCTTCACTTTCTAAAAATCTGCAGTTCAGTAATTCTGTCCTTCAGGTTAAATAAAAAAAACACACCCAGCTTAACAGATTCTCTCTGCCACAGTGATTTATTTAGGTATTAATGCCAATGCTTAAGCTCGAGTTATGTAACTCGACTTTGAAATCTATTTTGAATGCCAGACCTTTAGCTTTATTGATGGTACCCCTGGTTTACCTCAATGAGTTTCAGTTCAGAGACCAGCGCTGAACTAACGTTGCCCTCTTTGCTCTGACCTGTGAAGCATGGTGGTGGGCTTGATTTTTTTCAAAGCTCCTAATCAGTAATAATGTTTAAAAGAAAATCACCTGTCGATAGAGCCTCGTGTGGGCTGGTTGACTCATATCAGTTAGATGACTCGTAAGTACATTGTCATCTAAACCCCCCTGCTGAAGTAAAATGAATCCGTCTTTCCCCGTTTTGTTAATTATTGCAATCAACGGCAACGCAGTTTTTTGGAAGCAGGATCTCCGATATTCTGTTTTAACATGTTCAGTCATAGAGGGTGTGACATCAATTTGATCCCTCACCAAGATAAAAGTACGGCTCGGTACAGAAAGCCCCTCCACTCCTACAATCCCGTGTTGGATGTCTCGTTTTCGGAGGTTTTGGAATACGTCGATGCGGGCCGGTACACCTTGGCGCAGCGTAACCATTTGGAAAAGGCCCTGGCCAGATGTTTTCGGAACTTCTCCCCCACAAATGCGTAAATGATTGGATTTACACAGCAGTGCACCAACGAGATGGCCTCGGTCACCTCCAGGGCAGTGGTGATGTGCAGATCCGCCTCACAAGTGTTCCCGATGTTCCAGTTCTGCAGGGTCTGCAGGAACACAGCCACATTGTACGGCACCCAAAACACGACGAAGATGGCGACGATGGCGAAGATGAGCTTCATGGCCCTCCCTCTTTTGGAGTTCCTTGTCCTCCTTATCACGAGCAGGATCCGCACGTAGCAGTAAATAGTGATGGGCAGCGAGATGAAGAGGCCGACTGTGTTCTGGCTAAAGTTCAGGAACAGCCTCCACTCCTTGGACGACTCCAGCGAGGGATCCCACTGGCACTCAGTGGCGTTTTCCATGTCGCTCAGTCTGTATAAAATGATGCCTGGCAGAGCGGCGCAGAAGGACACTGTCCAGATGACAAGGCTGGCTACCACGGCGTAGCGTAAAGTCCTGGTGCCTAGTGACGCCACCGCGTGGACGATGGCCAAGTAGCGGTCGACGCTCATCAAGGTCACAAAGAGCATTCCGCTGTAGAAGCCCAGGTGGTAGGCCCCAGCCATGACCTTGCACATGGCGTCAGTGCCAAAGTCGTGTCCCAGATTGAGGGCCCAAGCTGGAAGTGAAAGCACAATCAGGAGGTCAGAAAGAGCCAGGTTCAGCAGGCACACGTCCGTCATGGTCTTCAAGTGGATGACGCTCACTAGCGCCCACAGCACAGTGCCGTTACCAAGCAGGCCTAAGGCAGAGACCAGGTAGAAGACAGTGGCCATCACGCTTGGGTTCAACACCGAGACTTTGTCGCAGGGCTCGGAGTCATAATCTATCGCCGTACTGTTGTCCATCGCTATCGTAAAGCTGAGAGAGAGAGAGAGAGAGAGAGAGAACAAACGGTGAGTCATGGATACAGGAACAAAAGATGGAAAGATGTTCAGCGCCTTCGCAAGTCGCTTTCGCTGAAAGCAGCCGTACCTCAGCCACAGTACGTCAGCGTCGCAATGAAGTGCAGAATCCGCAGACCTTTAACGTGCTGTATCCTCTTACAGTATGTCTTAGATTACAGGAAAATTATAAACTATTGCTAATCACTCGCAAAGTCACGTCTGGAATTCCCCCTCAGCAAACGAGTCAGATCAGTGTCCCAGAGATATGAGAAATGCCCCAGTGTGCACAAAAAGAAAACCCCAGGACTCAAAAAAAAGAAATGACATCTGCATCTTTACATCGAACCTTAAGACATAACTCTTTATGTTAAGAGTTAAAAACAAAAACAAAAAAACATTAAGACGTAATTCTTATTGATTATGATTACATATGATTATAAAAAAAACATCCTATTAAAGCGAGCAATCGTTATATTCAACATAATATACATCATGACGCTCATTTGCATATTTATGATCATTACAGAGTTAGTTAAACCTGTGGAATCGAACTACATTTATTTTATATTGTACTATAACACGCTCTGTAATTGGAGAGTTTGAACGTTTCATGCATAGTTCATTTACTCGCTGTTCATACCAATTGCATACTAATGAGGAACTAATTTGTGAGGTTTACACTCGTCAAACTTTTCACTCAGGCGTCCGTTTGAAATTCTCAGAAGGAATGTGAGTCCTGCGTTCAGCCGTGCCGTCCTGACCACAGTTTACTCGGTTTACGTAGCGTCCCTATAAACTCGTAAACTCTCAATACTTTGCCAAACCACAGGCCCCTTAAAAACCCACCACAATCCTGCAGCTACTAGACATTCTTTTATCACATGTGGTTTGATCTGCAGTTCCTGTTTGGTGATTACTCTACACTTGCTGTTGCTGCACCATTAAGGTTTTTACACTACTGTATATATACATTAAGTTTCGGTCAGCTAGCAAGAAGAATAATAGGGTTACCTCTCGGCGCTGAACCAGTTATAGTCCATGATCAAAGCGTTCTGTTGGGATGTTCTTCGCCAGATGCGCACAAGCGACTGAGACGGAGGCCTTTTTTGACTTTCGGTCTTTTTTTGCTTTAACTTTTAACCTCCTGCAAATTTCCTGTAAAATGTGTTTGGTGCGTGTTTATTGTTCACGGAGATGATGAGGTGAGACTTCCTGCCGTTTGCAAACTGCTGGCGTGGATGCGCAGTGATGTGTAGTAATTCCAGCAGAGAAGATAAGACCGCGCGTGTTACATATCTTCCCCACCCACACGTTCAAATGTGTGATTCACGTTCGAACACAATGGCTGTGGTTCAAAACGAGGCCAGTATTAGAGATACGCTCACACCTGGGGCCCCTCGCCGACAGTCTGGGGTCTGAGGCGGCTCGAGGACGAAAGCGCACACATCAAATACCGACCACAGCCACGGCTTAATGTCAAGTCGATTCATGTGGCAGCTTCAACATCCCCATCACGCGTTTGGTGTTAGGCTTGTTAATAACGCGGGGCAGATGAGCCTCAAAGTTCAGGACTGTCCACCTGGGGGTGGGTGAATTCAGTAATTGGCACATACAGCTTTCCTGTAACTAGATGTGATTAAAAGCTGGCCCACTGACTCAGTCTTCTGTACAAATGCCTGTTCATTCAGCTCTCGTCAATGTGAGATTCTGTAGGAGTGTGGAAGCCAGTCATCTCTGGACTCTGCATTGTCTCAACCAGTGGCGGTGGATCTCTAATCGTTTGGGTTTTTTTCTTAATTATGTAGGGTGTCTCGGTCCCACACAGACAGACAGTTTCTCACAATGTTCCTGAAAGCTTTTGGGAGCAGTGTTTTGACTCATCCATCCATCCATTATCTTCCACTTTATCCTCTATTAGGGTCGCGGGGGGGTTCCCCATGCCCATCCAGGGGAGAACGTTTCGGGCGCTGGGCAGATACACCCAGGACAGGGCACCAATCCATCGCTGGGCACACACTCACTCACACAGACACACACACACATACACACTCTATATGGGGCAATTTGGAGAACTCAATTGACTTGGTCCATGTTTTTGGACTGTGGGGGGAAACCGGAGAACCCGGAGGAAACCCACGCGAACACGGGGAGAACATGGAAACTCCACCAAGGGGATTCGAACCGGGAATTGTTTTGACTCATTGAATGATAGTTATAGCAGGTTCATTAATTCCTGGGTTTTCTTTGTGAATCTGCTGGTATGATTGGATCAGAGTCAGCTGATGGGCTCTAAGCATCTCAGTGTCACTACTGGACCGAGAGAACGAAGACTGACATTAACTTTTAAATTTACATCTACATTTAAATTTACATTTAGTCGTTTAGCAGACGCTTTTATCCAAAGCGACTTACAGTTAAGAATATCACAAGTTAATAGCTATGAAGCAAATTAACTATACTGTAAAGTCATCAAACCTCATTGTTATTTGCTATAATACACAAGAAGGTGGAATAATACATACTGACAGAATGTAGCGGTACTGATGGACTACAGTCTGTCATTATAGCTCTACACAGTGTATCTGTAGAGTAAAAAAAGGGTGTCCAGTGTGATTTCCTGTCTTTCACCCAATGAGAGCTGACACAAAGTTTACGACATTTATTTTCAGCGTGTTGTTGTGTATATTGTATTTGATCAGAGGGGATTGTGACAACGTCCGTTTCTCAAGCCAACCTTCTTCAGAATTTCTCTGAGATGAGGTTTTAAAATAGACCTCTTTTATTTTTTTCTTGCCTCCTTTACTGTTGGATTTGAACGGTTTTGACGTTGTTGCTATTTTATTATTATTGTTGTTGTTGCAGGCGGCACGGTGGCTTAGTGGTTTAGCATGTTCTCCTCTCAGCACTAGGGATTCCCGGTTCGAATCCCCTTATGGGTGGAGTTTCCATGTTCTCCCAGTGTCCGCGTGGGTTTCCTCTGGGTTCCACAGTCCAAAAACATGGATCAAGTCAATTGAATTCTCCAAATTGCCCCATATAGAGTGTGTATGTGTGAGTGAGTGTGTGTCCAGCGATGGATTGCCAGGGGTCCTGGGTGTATCTGCCCAGCACCTGAGACGTTCTCCCCTGGATGGGCATGGGGAACCCCCTCGCGACCCTAATAGAGGATAAAGCAGAAGATAATGAATGAATGAACTCTGACAGGAGCAGAGATGGCTTGTTAGTCCTCGTGGAGAAGTATAGAAGTTATAGAAACCAATGTTAATGTGGGATTATAGTAGGTGATTATTATATAAGGATTATTATTGTAGTGGTTTTTATTAATTTTATTATCAGTGACAGAAGTAATTACTAATGAATTAATTGAAAACAGTTTATTTTAAGGGTATAATTGTGTTTCCATAATATTTCATTAAATTTAAGTAATTAAAAAGTAGAAATTGCTTCTAGTTAAATGTTTTAAGAAGCCAATGCTTTCAGTTTAAATCCGTTTTAATTAGCTTTCATTTATTTCACCTTTTTTTTTTTTTTTTTAAAGCATAAACGTCTCAAAAACCTAAAATACATTAGAAACCAGAATGAAGCTGCGAAACAACAAAGAACACGAATTAGGCAAATCAGGTGAAGGTGGTAAAAGTCCCCGAATCTGTAACGAGATCAGAAAAGTCGCTGTAAAAGACAAAAGGCAGCAACAGCACGCAGATAGAACCAGACCTCGGGTTCAGGCCGTCCAACGGAGTTCTTTTGAAAATACTAACTGCTTTTAATATTTTTTATTGTTTTTTTTTTGTTTTTGTTTTTTTTAAGTTTTTTAAGGTTTTTGTTCATTCATTGTCTGTTTTTTTTCTAATTGTTCATCTGTCTCAGATAAAATAACATTAATATTAATATTTACCTTTTAATTCTCATTTTCTTCTTTAAAATTTAAATTTAAATTATAACTTTAAAATAACAGGCTAATCGAGGTCCGTGACCCATAATTTTGATCTTATCTCATGTTCCACATGTGATATTAATGATAATAAAATTTTCTTGAATCTTGAATATTGAAAATATTATGGAAACTTTCGTATTTTCAAACAAGGGGTAATAAGTGTAACTTGTACTAGAACAGGTACTTAATGAAAAGCAGAGTTCAGATGACTGTGATGTTTCATTCAGTAAAGGAAGTGGCTTTAGAACCTAGAACCACCGACTGCAAAAACCACAGGCTACAGCACGCTGCTCACAGCTCCGCCGTGTGCTCTGTATTTAAATATATAAAAAACGTGGAACTTAGGCCTTTAAAATAAGTGCGAGTTGTATCTTGCAGGACATGAAGTCAAAGGAAAAAAGACTGAAGTTTGAGACATATTTTATTTAAAACAAATAAAAGTTAATCAAGAGGATGTACTGTACGCCATAATGGATTAAATGCAATGAAGTCTGGTTGGCTGCTTTAAATGATACGTTAAGTCTCGTCATTAGTCTTTTGCAATAGAATGAACTACCCATGATGCCCTACAGAAAAAGTATGTGGTTACAATGCGATCACATTAGTAAAAATATTTAATCACATTGGTAAAAGTATTTAAATCAAAGATAAACATAGAAATTGTAGAAATGCTTCACAGGACTGTATTCATACAGCATGTCTGGAATCCCTGCACGCTTACTGATCCTGAGAAATACGAAGAGTTCAGAGAAATCTGCCTTCAAACTGAGTAAAAAATCTTTATAACATTAAAATAAAATCTGTATGATGAGACAGGCACCTCTAGGAAATTCCTAGGAACCAAAGGTGAGTAACGTATTGTTTCCAGCTATTTTAAGGCAAGCTTATAATTTGGACAAATGAGGCGATGCTGAGGTCACAGGTTCTTTAGTAAAATAGAAACACAGCACAGGTTAATTAATGACTAATTATCTGAACACACACATACACACTCATCCTAACAAGGCCCACGACCGAAAATAACTGACCTCCACTTTCTCCTGCCCTCAGTGCAGAACCGTCCAGATCGACAGTCAGTGCAGAAGAAGATATAAATATGTGATCTAAAAAAATTTAAATCAAACTGATCTCTGAGGGACATGTTTGTTTTACCCGCATGTGAAGTGAGGGGGTGACAAGAGAGGCAAATACCTGAGAATCAGTGAGACTCCCCAGCGCTGAGAGGAGAACATGCTAAACCACTAAGCCACTGTGCCGCCGCAATGGTTTATAGTTAAATGAAAACATCCCTGTGTCCACTGTTACTTAAATCAGTCCACAGTCAGGTCTTCAATTGCATCGAATGAACCACATAGGATCAGATAACGATCAGGTTTGATTATTTTACAGTGTAGCTGGTTTTCTTCATAGCTACTGACTTGTGATGTTCTTAATTGTAAGTCGCTTTGAATAAAAGCGTCTGCTAAACGACTAAATGTAAATTTAAATGTTTATAAGGTCTTATTCCAACAAAATTCTGCTAAATTAGTTGATGGAGGTTGTAATGGTATCAAATACAGCCAAGCCCATAGTAAGAGCTCGGGTTTTTATTAAAAATTAAAACTAAAATAATTAGAAAATAAACAAATGAATTTAACTGACTTCTATTAAAGGTTGCATTTAAAAAAATATAGTAATGCTTTTGCAAATTCATCAACATATAAACCTGTTTTTTATAAAGGAATTTAATGTACATAATTATCTGTATAAATTAAGTCTGTTGTTTTTTTGCAGATGAATATGATTATTCTAATCTGCATCATAGTGATCTCTTAATGTCTGATCTAAACCATGACCGATTCCTGAACGCAGTCGCTTTAGTCACAGAATACTGCTTGAAAAGTCTTCTGAGAAATAAGAACGTTGGTTTTTTTGCGCCCCCTGCTGGACTTTAAAAGGTTGTTTTAAGCTCAATACAAATGAATCCATACATTCGTTTTTAAGCAGAGATTTTTTTTTACATTCAGAGAATTTGCTGAACTCAGAAAAAGCTTTCAAGCTAACAGAAGTTTATTTACATTCGCTCGTCTGTTCCGTTTTTCCTGAGTGATGGTTCTCTGGTTGACCCAAAATGTCACCGGGACCGCGTGGCTACATGATCTTGGTGCTGGAGACTTCTGAGGAGCGCGAGTACACCGAGCTCCGTCGGTCGGAGAAGTCGCTGTGAAGTGTGAGAGTGGAACATTTTCCGAAGCAAATGGGGAACCACTGTTTGAGGGTCTTGACGACCAAAGTCCTGAATTTCTGCCCCATGAAGGCGTAGATGATGGGGTTGAGACAGCAATGGCTGAACGCTATGGTTTCCACGTACAGCATTGCCATGGACAGATGTGCTTTCCACTCACAGCTGGTTATGTAGCCTGAGTGCTGCAGGAGCTGCATGAAGATGATGATGTTGTATGGAGTCCAGAAGAGGAAGAAGACTAGCACCACCATCAGGATCAACCTGACGGCTTTGTGCTTCTTCTGAGATCTCATGGTCAGCAGGATGGGGATGATGCGGGAATAGCAGAACCCCATCACTGAAAGAGGGAGGACTAAACCCAGGATGTTCAGCTGTACGTAAGAGGCGTGTCTCCACTTGGTGCCTTCAGGATACTCCTCCTTGCACGTCATTCCGTTCGACTCGTTCTTCACTTGACTGAAGATGATGTTCGGCAAAGAGGCTCCCAAGCTGATCAACC
>JAFMOD010000668.1:1690187-1730159 GCA_019802435.1 Corydoras maculifer
GTGTGTGTGTGTTTTGTGTACGAACACTGATTTGTTTTCTGAACACACTCTCTGTAGCAGAGCGCTGCTGGTCTGTTTGTTCGCTCAGCTCGACTTCATTCATCATCCTGTTACTAAAACTAACCGCGCGCTTTATATATCCTGCTCACCTGCTGTTGCTCCTGCCTAGCTACGGTTGCTAAGCTGCGATTGGTCAGTCGCCGGTGGAGGGCGGTCCCGAGGCGCGAGGGTCCCGTCTCCTTCAGTGTGCGGATTAAAACCGGACTAACATTCCTGAGTGGAGATTAACTGCAAGAAGTCGACTTCGTACAAACCTTTTATTCAGGTATGACATTAGTTTTCTTTAGTTTAAACAAACTGTGAAGTGCTCCTGACTCCGGGGGCGGCGTTTAAACTTGAAGCTTTTTAGTGAATTCAACGGTTTTGAATTGACGGCGGCCGTTAAATGGGTTTGTCCCAAATGGCACCCTCACTCCCTTCCTAGGCGCACTTCATACGCTTACGGTTGATTTGAACTCGTAGTGCACTGCGTATTACCACGGGTGGTATTTGTACTTCAGCCAGAGTCCGTGAACACAACAGGTGCTTTACTCTTGTATTATCCTTTATTAGGTTTTTATGTTAATAACCTTTACGGGGTCATATGGGGGCATGTGATATACATTTGGTTTATATTACTACCTATTAAAACTTTTTTTATTTTAACCTATAATTCAATGCTGTTGTTTAGCTACACATCCAAAATAAGACATCCATCCCTTCATCCATTATCTTCCGCTTTATCCTCTATTAGGGTCGGGGGCAGGGGGGTTTCCCCTATGCCCATCCAGGGGAGAACTTTTCGGACGCTGGGCAGATAGACCTAGGACAGGACGCCAATCGATTGCTTGGCACACACTCACTCACACAGACACACACTATATGGGGCAATTTGGAGAATTCAATTGACCTTGATCCATGTTTCTGGACTGTGGGAGGAAACCGGAGAACCCGGAGGAAACCCATGCGGACACGGGGAGAACATGGAAACTCCACCCAGATTGGGATTTGAACCGGGAATTTCTAGCACTGAGAGGAGAACATGCTAAACCACTAAGCCACTGTGCCACCCAATAATCAATATATAAAATTAAAAATCATTACAGAACACAACAACCAGATGACTATTGCTCAAATTGTGTTACTGCCAGTTTAAATGCACCATCTTGTTACAGGAGTGCAGTAATTGTTTAAAATGATTATTTACACATGGTGTGTAATAGTGTGGGATGACATTAGACTTTTGATGCTTTATAATAATGCCATGTGCATTTATCGCCTTTTCTTTTGCATCAAGCGAAATCATTGACGTCGTTCATGGACAGGGTTGGAGGCAAATCCCTATTTTTGCCTGTGGTGTCTGGCGACGGGAGGCGAGAGTCCTTCTGAGGTTATGGCATATTATTCATATGATCTACTTTCTTTAGATGGCATGCAAATCCAAAGACTTTGAATGGCCCTGCTGAGCGGCGACGCTGGGGTTTCACCGGAAAGTAAATGAGGCCTGATCGTCCCGAACAGAATTATGGATATTAGAACTTCTGCAAGACCTCCCATTGGGTAAGCGATGGCTGTTCACTCGTTTAAAGCAGATTGTAAACAGATAAACATGGAAAACTAATTTGCATACACACAGGAGTAAGCACAAGCTCTCATTTTATAAAGGGCTCGAGGATTTGACTCAATTTAAACTTCTAACCTTTAATACTGAGCTTTTGAGGGGAAAACTGTTTATGTGAAGCCTGTAGATTTCAGTATGTTTTATAGACCAAATTTTTTAAAATTTATTAATTTATTTTTTTTGTGGAACAGAATTTAATCAATACCTGCCTATCAGATATCCGAACCTGGTCTAATCAGCAATGTGACGTAGAGAAGTTTTAAAATTGATACTGCTGACCTTTCAGGACGAGAGGCAAGCGCAGTGACATTGAAAATTGGAAATAGGTGTGTGGATCTTTGGAAAAATGGGGAATCTGGCTCGCTGCCCCTTTCGAACAGGCTCTCTTTGTGCCCCTCACCCTCGGCCCCTTAGTACTTTTATGTAATCGGACCCCATTCCATAGCTGATTGGGTTTATTTAAAGCCTGCAGTTGTTGAACGGTCTCACACGAACGTCGTCCGGACCGAAGCCTTCCCGATTTCCAGATGAATGTGTCGTTCAGACGTTCTTATTGTATGGAATAGTGGCAAAGCGGACATTTGTCTGGATTCGTCTTCACATCGATTTGAGGATTGATTCTGACATCTCAGATGATCAGAGTGAACAGTCCAAAAACACATTTATGATTAGAATAATTACAATATTTAAAGAAATATACACACAGTGTAATAAAACACTACCTGAAAAAAACACACAAATATATATGCAACACTGAAACTCTACATTTAGGTGTTCCACTTCCTCAGGTGTATAAAAATAAAGGACCTAGACATCCATTCTGGATAATTGTGTGCCTGCGACTTTGGAAAAATATTTTGGGGAAGGCACGGGCGGCACGGTGGCTTAGTGGTTTAGCATGTTTGCCTCTCAGCGCTAGGGATTCCCGGTTCGAATCCCCATCTGGGTGGAGTTTCCATGTTCTCCCCGTGTCTGCGTGGGTTTCCTCCGGGTTCTCCGGTTTCCTCCCACAGTCCGAAAACATGGATCAAGTTAATAGAATTCTCAAAATTGCCCCCTATATAGTGTGTCTGTGTGAGTGAGTGTGTGCCCAGCGATGGATTGGCGCCCTGTCCTGGGTGTATCTGCCCAGTGCCCGAGACGTTCTCCCCTGGATGGGCATGAGGAACCCCACCGCGACCCTAATAGAGGATAAGCGGGAGATAATGAATGAATGAGTTTGGGGAAGGCCCTTTTGTCCAAAAAGACATTGGGAGAGTTTAATTTTGACCAGTCCGCACAGAGCCCTGACCTCAGGCCCATCACATTCCATTGAGATGAACTAATATGGGTGTTACAATCCAGACCCTCTTACCCATCATCGGTGTCTGACCTCATAAATGCTCTTTTATATGGATGGAGGGATGAAAATCCCACAGACATGATGCAGATTTTGGTGCAGATTTTGTCCCCGTCGCCGGCACATTTAGACACCACTCTTTAAAACTCTGCAGCATAAGCATTTACTCTGAGGTGAGAAATGCTTACGCCTGTGTCTCAGTGACCACCCTTTAAAATTACAGGGTGCTTTTTAAGCAAACTCTATGTATCCCGAGTTTATTCACGAGCGACTGACCTCTAATTCTGAAGCACGGCACCAAAACAGGCGTTTGTTTTGTCTGCGCCTGCCCTTTCTGTTACACAGCGTTAAATAGAAACGTGTCGGGCCTGAGCACCGAGACCTTGACGTGGGATTGGATGAGCTGATACGGACAGTGATGGGCGTTTCGGCTGATTTGATAACGGTGACTTTCGCTGGTTTAGATGTCGAGATTAAATCACTGCATATATTGGCCGCACGTCGTGTTTCCAAACGTGATTCTTTAAAGATTTAGAGGAATTTAGGAGTTTTCTGATACAAAATTCGGGGTTAAACTGTAGGGTTACTGTACGCCTAATGCTTTTTCACACTCTGTTTACATAAGCCTCCCGTGGAACGTCAGCTACATTGCACTTCTGTCATCCTTCACCCCTATTAATAAGCCCTTAAGACTATCTGTGCAAACACTGATCCACATGTACAGCTCAAAATAGCGCTTCCAGCAGGAGATTTGCCGCACCAACACCGAACCACACTGTAGTGCCAGACACACCCTCACATACCAGAGACGGCTGGCACACCCCAGGATCTCCAGTCGCTGGTTATGAATTGAAATGCGTGGCGTGTCCGAGGACTACAGTGGAGACTTGGGTGGAGATCCAGGTTTTCAGGGTTTTAAATATATAAAGTATTATATATAAAATATATCCTCCAGTCCTGCTGGCAGAGTGGCGGGACTGTGGGAATGCGTTCTGAATGAGTCTGTACATGTCTTTGGCTGTGGTTTGCCTTTTTTGTAAAGGTCTTTATTTTTTCCTCTGAACGAGTTCCTGTTGTGAATGGAGTGAGCGAGGCTGCCCTTTGTGTTGTTTCAGTGGAATGCAGTGTGTTATCACAACATGAAAATGCAATATAAGCAAATAACAGCCATGAAAGTGACGCAGGAGGTAGCAGCCTGTAAACAGAAGCACAGAGCTCGTATACTGTGGACTGTAGGCTGTTCTACACTGTTGATGCTGCCCGGCCGCTCAAGGAGGATGAGTCCCCCACTGAGTCTTGGTCCTCCCAAGGTTTCGTCCTTAAGATGACGACATAACAGGGAGTTTTTTCTTGCCACTGTCGCTCCGGTTTGCTCTTTGGAGGTTTAAAGGCTTTTCATTCTGTAAAGTTGCTTTGTAACGACGTACGGTTGTAAAAAGCACGTAGATCTTAGATCTGCTGATTCCACGCTGAGGGCGGTGACTGAAGCAGCATGTGCAGTATGTTTATGTACATTCTCTGTTTATACTCATCACCAACGAGCCGCTTCAGTCGTCAAGCTTCGTCTTCCTCAAATATTTAAAAAGTAAGTGTCTATTTTAGGAAGCAGCTCTCGGGCAGTTTTACGAGCTGGAGTTGGACTCTGGGGCCTCCTGATTTATGTTTCGTCCCTGTTTGTATCTGGTGATCTGGGGAAGATCTTAGCTCTAGATCTAATCCTCTTCAGTGATACAGTGATCTATTCTGCTTACTGTGTGTCTCTCACACACACACACACACACATACACACACACACACACACACACACACAGTGAGTGAAGTGAGCACATGTGCCTGGAGTGTTGGGCAGCCCTGTACACACAGCTCAGCTGTGCAGGGACTGTGGGGCAGGTTAATTGTTATTACGTTTCACCTGAAGCTTCTCTGTCCCCTGTCCCCGTCATCATTGTACTGTTTGTCCCCAGATTCTTATATGTGTCTCTCACACTCTGTCTATTTTATATACACATTTAAAATGTCATATTAATCAATTAGAATGACTGAACACCTTCAAACTATGTGGGTAGAACACACAGAGCCCTTCCCAATACAGACTGTTTCACAGACTGCCCCACACAGAGCCCTTCCCAATACAGACTGACTCACAGACTGCCCCACACAGAGCCCTGACCCACAGACTGACCAACAGGCTGCCCCACAGACTGAGCCTTTTGCTCTTATAGAAAATCTTAGAAAGAAATTCAGAGCTGAGAGCAGCTTCCAGAGGCGTAATTAACATAAATAAACTGAAATAAAGTTCCTTAATGAAGCGCGGCGAGTCCGGCTGGTAAATCCCATCAGACCACATTAACAGAATCAGTTCAGCTAACCTTTAATTAAACTGTTTCATTTTTACAGAAGACTTTCAGGATGAAGTGACTTTATTGTGGATTAAGTTGAAGTTAAAGCATCTGGTTTAAAGCCCGTTAAACACCATGTGCTCTCTGCTGGTGTTAATTACAGAGGATGGGGTTTCACATTCATTCATTCGAGATTAAAAGCAGAACCATTAGATAAACGATCTCTGGTGGCTGGACATTGCTCTGGATTTTAATTTCAGCCCAGCAGCACAAAAGTGATCAACCACCTAATTAACACCTGCAGAACGAAGTGTAGTTAATTGAATGTGTGTTTTTTTTTTAAAGTGTACCGTGCACAGCAGCCGGGGTCGTTAACCGAGAAAATTGATTCATTTATTTCCAAAGCTGCCGGTAATTGCCACACACGGCTGCCGTAAGCCGTACTGCCCTCCTCCTTCCTGTGCTGAGTAATTGGTCCCAGGACGCCACTGTGTGCTCGTACCACAGAGCCGAATGCCTTCCGTCTCCCTGGTGGACACTGTCTGTTTGTTCCGGCAGACGTGGAACCGTTGGAACAGACCGAGCTTAACGCCGTGCATCGGGGCCGGTGAATTACCCGCTTCAGAGGAAACAAATCTACAGGAACCATTTAGTACACGTCTCCATTTATCAAAAGCACCATTCAGTTTAGGTCACGGTCACGGCTTTGTGAATCATAAGCTGTTGTAATGCTTTCCTTAGTTGGGATAGTTTTTGTTTTAAGCTTTATAAAATCTTAATGAGAACCGAGGCTCAGAGGGGGACTCGTCCAGCGGCCGGGGAGCATCAAAAGTTCAAGGAGGGGACTCCCTCCTTGAACTGTTGTGCTAGGGACTCCTGGTGCTAGAGACAGTGCTAGGGACTCCCGGTTCGATTCCATGTTCTCCCCGTGTCCACGTGGGTTTCCTATCGGTTCTCTGGTTTCCTCCCACAGTCCAAAAACATGGATTCAAGGTAAATTGAATGCTCCAAATTGCCCTGATACCCTATGTGTGTGTGTATATATGTGTGTGTGTGCCCCCCCCCCGTGACCCTAATAGAGGATTAAGTGGAAGATAATGAATGAATAAACTTCACGAGAAGATTTTTTCTTTATTCATTCATTCATCTATCTTCCGCTTTATCCTCTATTAGGGTCGCGGTGGGGTTCCCCATGCCCATCCAGGGGTAAACATTTCGGGCGCTGGGCAGATACACCAGGACAGGGCGCCAACCTATCACTGGGCACACACTCACTCACACACACACACACACACACACACTATATGGGGCAATTTGGAGAACTCAATTGACTTGATCCATGTTTTTGGACTGTGGGAGGAAACCGGAGAACCCGGAGGAAACCCACGCGGACACGGGGACAACATGGAAACTCCACCCAGATTCCCTAGTGCTGAGAGGAGAACGTGCTATTGATTTATATATTTACTCTCAGTTTCTTT
Organism: Corydoras maculifer; assembly: GCA_019802435.1. Classification (NCBI taxonomy): domain Eukaryota; kingdom Metazoa; phylum Chordata; class Actinopteri; order Siluriformes; family Callichthyidae; genus Corydoras; species Corydoras maculifer. The sequence goes on from JAFMOD010000668.1 coordinate 1,697,007, forward strand.
TCTTTTTCTTTGTTGTTCTTCAGAACCTGCTCTCTCTTCTGACTATAGGCTGTGGTTCTCCCGGGTGTTTTTCTCTTGGCGTGTAAAAACTTGAAAGGCGTCGCTCCAGCGCCGTGAAGCGGGAACCATGTGTCTGGCACTTTGTTGCTGCTGGTCACAGTCTAGACCACTAGTCATGAGGGTTAGACGGAAACTTTCTGCACGCTGCAGAACATCCTCGTCATGCTTATAATCGCAAGCACAGCATATTTCTAATGGCTCCTCGGCACACTTTTATGTTGCCTGAGACTTGAGACCTTTCAGTTTGAATAGTTAATGCGGTGTCTGTTGCTTGAAAATATTAAGTTGCATTGTGAGTCGACGCCTCATTATTTCATGTTATAAATTCAGTCGTGCTTCAGCTGCACCGTGGTTCTGCCGTTGTGTGTGTCCGTGGTTACTTTGGCGGCGCACTGAAATCCGTGTTGAGTGGTCAGCTGACGTGAGCGAGGCGAGGCATAGCGACTGCAGACGGGACGCCAGGGAGGAGTCGCATGCCTGAACGGCCCCCGAAGGCCGTGTGCCGTGGGTCATCCGCATTCAGCGTGAAGCTGCGGTTCGAGTTGTGCGTCTGCTTCCATTTCTGTCCGGCGCTGTGTGTAAACACCAGTTGCTAAGAGAGAGGAGCTGAGGAGCAGAGGATATAACACAGTCGGCTTTAGGAAAGGCTTCAGAGGCACGGCCACTTCTGCACTAGCGGGGGCTCGTTAAAGGGGATTTATTTCTGCAGAACTGAAACTCGTTGGGGTGCGACGGTACACCTAACTCACAGTGTGGTCCTCACCATTCGGTGCAAATACCATACAGCAGGTGGTGGTGGTGGTGGAGGCCTGGAGGGGGGGGGCTCAAGTGTCAGGTTTTTAATTGTTGAGCACTTTTTATTTATATTTTTATTTGGAAACATGAAGATGTCACAAATACACAGTGTTTCTCATATAAGCATTTCCACCCCCCTTTATATCCAGACATACACACAGAACTTGAACTAGAACAAACCCCCCCCCCCACCCCTGAATATCTTAACGCCCCTATACTAACATTCCAACACCGCTATTAACAGAGGAAGAACAGAAGCGAACTCACTGTCGTCTGCAATATACACTTACCAATCCCCAGACAGTTCCCGCTTCGAATCCCAATCTGGGTGGAGTTTCCATGTTCTCCCCGTGTCTGCGTGGGTTTCCTCCGGGTTCTCCGGTTTCCTCCCATAGTCCAAAAACATGGATCAAGGTCAATTGAATTCTCCAAATTGCCCCATATTGGTGTGGCGCATGGAAAAAAGAGAATCATTTTGTCCTCCTGTGTGGAGAAAGTTCTAACCTTTGCGCCACCATGCTTAACCCCCGGGTTCACTGATTTTGATGACTTTGGAGTGTAATACAGCGTTCTGTTTCTGCTGCAGACCACAACTTCTTCCTTCTGAAACCTAAAATAGGAAGTATTTCATGACACGCTCTACCCTCATGTTGTTCTTCGGTGGTTTCGGGGACGTACGAATCATGCCGTATGTCTAATGTTCTAACACATGACAAAAAATGACCTTCTGCTCCGCGGTGGCAGGGTCAATGTGATCCACAGTTAGTCTGCGCTTAGTTCGTCTGAACCTCAACACAGGTTCTAAAGTTTAGAAAAGCAGAAGGTATAAAAGTATCGAGACACCTACACAATACCCCCAGGGGTTTTTTTTTTTTCTTTTTACCAAGTCTACATCTGCCCTCCCACAGGGGCTTTTACTCTTATAGACTTTCTTTCTCGATTTTGGAATGTGTCTCTGAGAATGACATTCAGAAGAGCATGAGGTCAGAGCATGTTGGTCCAGAGGTCCTGCCTCATAGTCCCTGCTCAAGACTGAATTTGATGTGGTTAGGGTCCCTAGACTGTCCAAGTGTCCAAATGTAATTCTTTTGTCCACATTGTGTAGCTTTAGTTAAAAGAAGACGTAGGTTTGTGCACCCGCTGAATGTCTCAAAAAGCTGCTGCTGACATTTGAGTGAATGTCAGAGTCTCATAAATAAAAAGCCGTCTGGACGTCGCGAGGAGGCGTGAGGAAGCTAATGTTGCCTTTTACTCAGAAGCAGAAAGTCGAGAAGTCTGTAAAGTTTAACGCGAGCAGCGGCGTTTTCTCAGAACTCAGTGCGTGGACACTCGGTCACTTCTCTCGCGCCGTCATGTAAGTGCACGGCTGAAGGCTTTGAAATAAGAGCCGTCACCACACGACACGCTGTGGACGGCCGACTATTCAAAGTGACCTGAATAACAGGTCCGAAGCTCAGCAGCCAGCTCTGCTCAGTCGGTGTGGCCGCACAGCCTCAGCGATCACAGCAAGAGAGCTTTTATCCTCTGTTATTATGGGGGGGTGGGGGGTGGGGCTTCCGTGTGAAGCAGGGCCCCAAGTCATCAGATCGAACAACCATACAGATCGAACAACCAAGACAAATTGAATTTATACAGAATATTAAAGTGAATATTAAAGCAAATACGGTACGACAATGGTTCTCAAACCGTTCACACCAAGTAGCACCCATTATCAAATTACGTCAAAATTAGACTTCCAAGGAAGGGGCTTAGTGGTTTAGCATGTTTTCCTCTCAGCACTAGGGATTCCTGGTTCTAATCCCAATCTGGGTGGAGTTTCCATGTTCTCCCCGTGTCTGCGTGGGTTTCCTACGGGTTCTCCAAAAGCATGGATTAAGGTCAACTGAATTCTCCAAATTGCCCCATATAGAGTGTGTGTGTGTGAGTGAGTGTGTGCCCAGTTATAGATTGGTGCCCTGTCATGGGTGTATCTGCCCAGCGCCCGAAACCTTCTCTCCTGGATGGGCATGGAGAACCCCCCCCCCCCCACACACACACAACCCTATTAGAGGATAAAGCGGAAGATAATGAATGGATGGATGACTTCCAAGTAGCAGCCTCGAACCACGTAGGGCAAACATCAATGTGATGTGAATGTATATTAGAATTCAAAGAGACTTTATGTAATTTATGTAACAAGTGGTACATTTAGCAGCATTATAATAAAATAAAAAATAAAATGCAAACATAAAAATATAGTAGCCTATATAGTACTTCAGGTTGCACGTTCATATGATTCTGTCTGGACCAGTCAAGTTCTTCCAAACCAAACTAACCCAGCCTTGCTTTGTGGACTGAAACTCAGAAGGGTCTTTCCCAAACAGACCGTCCAAATAGCATCGGTGCTGGATTTTATTCAGCCGTGCCAGTGGAAGTGAATAAAGGCCCTGAAGAGGCTGAATCAGAGGTGTGTCCTCATACTTCTGTCAGCGTGGCATCTCGTGTTGTGACGTCTCGCGTTGCTGATAACCTTTGGAACAGAGCTTGTGGCTGAAACGTTTTCTAGCTAGAATAATAATGTTAGGGATTAATGTTAGCGTCTTCTGTAAATGAGCTCTGGAACGCTGAGCTGATTATCTCAGGTACGTTCTGTACCGGGGGACGGTGGCAGCGTGGTGAGGCGGGGAGGGTGGACGTGCCGGTGGACCGCTCCAGCTCCGGTGTTAAGAGGATGGGACGCTCTGAGAGTTCTCCTGTCTCTGATTCGGCGGCTGGTCAGCGAGCACGTCACCTTCAACAAAGAGGCTTTCAGGCCCCGGCCAAGTCCTGTGGGAGAGCAGGAAACTCTCAGGTCTCAGCTGGCACGGCAGACGCAGAGCGACTGGGTTACTAATGCATCTGCCTGGCCTTTCCAGCGTGGACCTTTGTTCAAAACAAAACACAGTGGCACAAAAATGATGTCGGCTGTTTTTCTGATTTAAAGAAAACAAACATAAAAAATTCTATCAGCGCCACCATCTGTTGCTCAACGTACTGGGTTATTCCACTTTGCGCAGCTCTTCGAGGCCAGGCGAGTTTTTTTTTATGGAGCATCGTTGATACAGAAGCATTTCAAAGGGCTTTACAGAGAAACAAACATAACGAACGCCAATTAAAATAATTAAAATAGTGCATTAAAGGAAAGAAAAATACATATGAAAATAAATTTAAAAATCAGCAATAAAAATTCCTAAAATGTATTAATGGTCATGACCCCCACCGAACCACCTCAGATCAGATAACGTGCATCAATAAGCAGCACTGCACGTCTCACAGGATGGACATATAGGGTGGTGCATCATATCACTGTGTGTGTGTGTGTGTGTGTGTATGTGTGTGTGTGTGTGTGTTTTAGAGCTGATGGTTGTGTAAGCAGGTGAAGCTACTAACGTGCCCAGTGAACGTGTGTTAATTGAATTAAGAGCTATGCCCTGTGACCCTGTTCTCTCAGCAGACTCTCCTTCACAGATCTAAATCAGTGTCCTGGGTAACCAGGTCTGTCGGTCATAAATTTGCAAATTGGAGCTGAAGCTGTGGGTGGTGGCGCGGTGGAGCTTGGCGCTTTGCACGGGCCGTGCTGCAGATCAATAGGAAATTTAAGTTGAAGTTTACGCCGTTTTCCATTTTAAACCTGACGTTGACATGGACGAGCCGTCTGTCCGAGATGCAAAAGAGACACCCGATACAGACAGTGAGGGCGGTTGAGCGGCACAGAGGCGCCGGGAAATTCACCCAACAATAAAGAAAATCAGACACAGAAATTAGGATCTGGATTTCTGATGCCATTATTATGGCCACACACTATATGGTGCAATTTAGAGCAGCCAATTCGCCTTGCATCCATGCTTTCTGACTGTGGGAGGACGTCAGAGAACCCGGAGGACGTGCATGAAAACTCCACCCAGATTGAGATTCGAACCTGGATTCTCAGCACTGTGAGGAGAACATGCTAACCACTAAGCCACCGTGCCACCATAGGGTGTATCTAATACAATATAAAAAAAATCTAATTAAATCCAATTGATGCTTTTAATCCTAAAATTAAACGAGGTTCTGCAGATCGTCCCCCCCCCCATCCTTAAAGGTACCGGTCTATAAATTCTCCTTCACCTTTAGTACCGTCCTGTTTGGGAGAGCATGCCCTGTTGTAAGTTCCTGTGTCGGGCTGGTAGAGGACGTTCTCTCTTACATAACCAGCGACGGACACGCGCTTCCGGCGAAGGAGAACGAATATGTCATTAATAATTAGCCGGCCGAGGTCAAGGTACGAACGCGACACAGAACTTGTGTGCATTCCATCTCAGAGCGGCCAGGTCGAGACGTCTGCCCCTTCAGAGACGTGCAAACGCAGAGGGACTTCAGGACGACGGGCTTGACGTGAGTCCCACGATCCCACCACGCGCCGGTATTCGCTCCGGGAGCCGAGGCTTAATTTTGATTGGCTCCAAACTAAAAAGCAAAGAGGTCATTTTTTGGTTTTCTCAGGATGAATGTCTGAACCACAATTTGTTTACCAGAGACGAGCTCGCAACCTGAAATGCAGTGTGTGTGTGTGTGTGTGTGTTAGTGAACGGGACGGAACAGAATAGGAATTCAGATTCAGCTGATGATTTCAGATTGAATGCTCAGGTGGAAGAAGCTTAAATTCTCCACAGCATGAGGTCAGAGGAGAACGTCCTGCACCAATCAGAGCAGAGATCTAACCAATAAATTCCTCTGAGTGTATTGACAGACCTGAACAACCGTGTCATAAAAGTCTAGAACCTCCGGAACGTCAAAATGTAAACGACACAATAAAAGGGCGGTAAAGTGGTGTTATAGTTGGCATGTTCTCCTCTCAGTGCTGGGGATCCAGGATCCAATGTTACTCCTGTGTCTGCGTGGGCTACCTCCCACCGTTTTAAAACATAGATTCAAGGTGTGTGTGTGTGTGTGTGTGTGTGTGTTATGTAATTCAAGGTGTGTGTGTGTGTGTGTGTGTGTGTGTGTTATGTAGACGACATAATAAAAGGGCGGCACGGTGGTGTTGTGGTTGGCGTGTTCTCCTCTCAGTGCTTGGGATCCAGGATCCAATGCGTGGGCTACCTCCCACCGTACAAAAACATAGATTCAAGGTGTGTGTTTGTGTTATGTTATTCAAGGTCTGTGTGTGTGTGTGTGTGTTTTATGTTAACGACACAATAAAAGAGCGGCTTGGTGGTGTTGTGGTTGGCGTGTTCTCCTCTCAGTGCTTGGGATCCAGGATCCAATGTTCCCCGTGTCCGCATGGGCTATCACCCACCGTTCAAAAACATAGATTCAAGGTGAATTGAATGCTCCAAATTGCCCCACAGGGTGTGTCTGTGTATAGTGTGTGTGTGCCCTGTAATGGATTTGTGGCCTGACCTGGGTGTTTCTGCCCAGGGCCTAAAACATGCTGCCCTGGGCATGGAGAAAACACCCCCCCCCCTTAATGAATGAATAACCCAATTAAAACACGTCTCCGATTGCGGTGATTATCTCCGCTCTAGAACGTGTCGTGGGTTCTCATGGTGTAATCTGGAGAGTTTTTTATCAGCTGATAGTTCAGCTACAGACGTTATCTGTAATTACAACGTGAACTATGAGACTTGTACCATCCTGAACCTCTTAGTTTCTTCTCCACTTTTCAACGTTCTGGGAATGTTTTCTGCACTTGCACGTTCATCCGGACGAGCATCTGAGAGGTCAGACACTGTGGGACGAAGTTTAGGATCACGGTGATCCGTGAGGATCTGTTCTCATGAGGTTTCAAGCCAAAACCAGCTGTCCCAAAACCTTTGCCCTTCCTAGTGTTTGTGGAACTCATAAGCTCTGAGCAGTTCAGCCAAACTCCACAAACTCGCAGACAAGCAGCACAGGGACAAAATAATGGGCCAAAAGTTCCTAATTAAAGAAATTAACTTAAATGAGTAAATATGATGCAGTCAGACACGGTAAGGTTTGTACGGGAATGAAGTCTCTCTCTTAAACTTGCAGATTACAGATTATGACTTTATCTCTGTGTATCACAGACTCAGGATTAAATCAGTACCCTTCATATTTCACACAGGAGAATGAAGCCACGGGCCCCCCCGCCGCCCCCAGCGCCACAACCCGCCCCGCGCAAGATCTTCCGGAACGTCCTGCCCGACGGAGGTGTCCGAGACGGCACGGAGGACACGCCACTGAGCACTGTGGACCTTCGGGTCACTCTGCCTAATGGAGTACAGACCTCCATCACCGAGGATGGGAGGTGAGAATGGGAGAACTCTGTATGACACTGAGTGAAAACGTTCTTGCTTTTACGTTCTAGCTCGTTCTCTCGCTCTGGATCGACAAGCTGCAATAAAATCATAAACGTTGGCTGCGACTGGAGGTGCGAACACGTGAGGGGTCACCGTGTAGCAGACACGTGATTAACGGAATCTGATAACATAGGATCTATTTATAGAAACATGAAGCGCAGATTAAAGATTAAACTTAATTACAGGGGCGGATTGTTTACGCTGTTATGCTGTTAGAATAAACATGGGTATAGATTTAGCTTTTAAAGGTTAAAAGGTTAAATATACAGTACATTACATTTACATTTAGCAGATGCTTTTATCCAAAGCGACTTGTACACTATACACTTACGGCAGTCAGACTGTGTGAGTCTCACATTTACATGTATTTATTTAGAAGACGCTTTTATACAAATCGACTTACAGATGAGAGAACTACACAGTTAGCAGAAAAAGAAGAAAACACTGTAGTGGGGGGGGGGGGGGGGTTCCCCATGCCCATCCAGGGAAGAACGTTTCGGGCGCTGGGCAGATACACCCGGGACAAGGGGGCAATCTATCACTGTGCACACACACATTCACACACACATTCACACACACTCTATATGGGGCATTTTTTGAGAATTCATTTAACCATAATCCATGTTTTTGGACTGTGGGAGGAAACCGGAGAACCCGAAGGGAAACCTACGCGGACACGGGGAAAACATGGAAACTCTACTCAGATTGGGATTTGAACCGGGAATCCCTAGAGCTGAGAGGTGAACATGCTTAACCACTTAATCACTAAGCCACCGTGCCGCCCCTGATCTTTATCCTTCTGTTTTGAATTTTTTTCACCAACTGTTTGTGGCAGAAGAGATGTGTTTTAAGATGTTTCTTGAAGATGCTGAGTGACTGGGTTAGGACCACGGTGACGTGGAGTCACGAGAGGCTATAGAGTTGTGAATCAGAGGTAGAGACCGGCAAGCAATGCATTACAGTACTGGAGCCGGGATAGGACGAGGGCTTGGACTGACAGCTGAGTGGCCTGCTCGGTGCATTTACAGGTTTAGTTTATTATCATATATTGTTATATTTCTCGTTCACTCGTGCGCGGTGCGTGGTGTGAGTGGAGGTGATGAGGAGGTGATGATTCATTGGTGCTGTGCACATGAACCTGATATTCTTGTGGTTTGGATTTTGAATTCGGTGGGAAGCTGTCATGTCCTAGTTACATAAATTTGCATCGGCACAATGTGAGGCTCGGCGCCGTGCAGGGTCTCTCCCAACATCGGAAATTCATTTCATCCAAACGCCCAAACCCTGAGTGTGGAGCGAGCTCCGCCTCACGACCAATTCATTCTGCTAGAACGTCTCCTCTCTCTGTCTCGTTAAGTCTCTCGGTCTCGGAGTCACATGGTGTAATTATACCTCTTTCTGTTGACATTATTAAAGCCTCGTAACCCTAGACCTTTTTGTCTCTCTTTCTCTCTCTCTCTCTCTCTCTCTCTCTTTAGAAAAGCTCTGATGGACGTCCTGGTGGACCTGTGCGCACAGTACCGCCTCAATCCTGCCGATTACACTCTGGAGTTGGCGTCGGCCGAGGGTCACCCGGTGCCTTTCAAACCCAACGCGGTGCTGGGTGCGCTGGACATCAGCAGTGCCGTTATCAAAGAGAGGGCATTCGAGGCACCCAGGAGACCAGCACCAGTACCCAGAGTTCCAGAGGTGAGATATACATATGTATATATACATGTATAACCAGCTGGGTGATTCAATCATCCAACTATGAGCCTGTGATGTATGAACGTAATTTCAAACATAAAACTTTACAGCATAATATTTTAGTTAAACATTAGACCGTAATTTTAACCTTAGAGCAGCGTCATAATGAAATGGTTTTTGTTTTCTGGCTCTCTGAGGCCCCCTACAGTTCATTCATATTACACTGTAATATGTAATATTTCCCCCCTGTTGTGTTAAAGGACATAAAAATTGAAGAAACATCTTATTGATATCAGAAGTTTAGATGTTACATTATATATTAACACAGAACCGTGTTAGAACCGGATCTCCAGTCACACAGCTGGCAGAACGGAGGAAGTGACCCGCAGCGCTCACAGCTCCATGTACCATCGAAGGTCTTGTGGTTGCCGTTTTAAGGGCAAAATGTTTCACAACGTTATCAAAATATTGCATTAAAGCTCTGATGTGTAACATTTCAACATTATATGATACTGTCATTACAACCTCAAGGTCAGAGTGAGTAACTGTTCGCACGAAAATTATACAGTATCTTAAACTTTTAAGCTGTGGGCTACAGTCGGGCCATTAAAGCTCCAGTATGTAACCTTCAGGTTAAAGTTTCTAAAGTCATTGGATATTTAAAGCTGTAGTGTGTAACATTTTGCTAAAAGATCATACAGTAACGTATGTTTTAAAGCTGTAAAAACTTTACCAAGATTGTACAGTAACCTGAACCTTAAAGCTGCGGTATGTTACTATGTGGTTTCGAATTACAGTCATTCGAACCTTAGAGCTGTAGCATGTAACCTTTCGGTTAAGGATTTCAAACTGAATGGATCCTTAAAGTTGTGCGACCTTTTGCTGAGAGACGAGTCCGTAATTTAAGCTTAAAGCTGTAGTAACTACACCAAGAAACTCAAGATAATGTACAGTAATCAGAACCTTAAAACTGCAGTATGTAACTGTTTAAAACAAGGTTACAGTACTTTAAACTCTAAAGCTACACTGTGGTTTGAGTTACACAGTTATGTTTAACTTTAAAGCTGCAGTATGTAACATTGGATATAGAGTCATGTAAACTAAGGTAGCAGGTAGCACATAGAGGAGTGTGTTCCTGCTCTAATGTTGATCTCAGAAGACTTTTAGTCTCGTTTGGAGATCACAGCTTCGTCTCCCAAAATTGTGTAGGAGATTTCTATAAAAAAAAATTTATAAAAAAAAAGAACGATCGATGGTAATTAAGTGTGAAATTAGATTAGACATCCTTTGTGGGTTAAAATTTTTTTCAGAAACGTCTCAAACTCTTTGTCTTTTAAGCTTTTTTGTTTCTGTCGATTGTTTTAAAGAGAGGAAGTGGTGGCTCGGTTGTCAACTTCCGAATTGTCGAAGGATGTGAGCAAGTGCACCTCTCGACAGTAAACCCCCCCCCCCCCCCCCCCCCCCCCCCCCCCCCCCCCCCCCCCCCCCCCCCCCCCCCCCCCCCCCCCCCCCCCCCCCCCCCCCCCCCCCCCCCCCCCCCCCCCCCCCCCCCCCCCCCCCCCCTCATGATCGTTATTCAGTGGAACGTTAATAAAACCTGCTGTGCTGTTTAACGTTTTACTTTTGTGCTTCAAACCAACGCAGCAGGAAAGGTCCACCCCCCCGAAACCCATTAGAGCCAAGGTACAGTAGAGTACAGTACAGCGCCGTGGGTGGTTCTCGAGTGTCCTGTTCTCCTTCCTCTCTTTCTCTTTCTCTCTCTCTCAGTGTGGTGTTCCTTCCTTGGCATGCAGTGAATTTTTAATGGCGCCCCTTTCTTTAGTTACCATGCATTATTGCTGTCACTTCAGGTCGACTCTTCTGACCTTTAACATGATGTTTGCACGTCTTTTATTTTACTCGTTCACGTCGTTCACTTCGCCTCGCGCCAAAGCAGCCACCAAATAATTGTCACCAAGAGTCGTTGCTGCGTTGAGGACTTTTTTTGGGCGATTTAGTTTAAGATCATGGGGCTTGATTTATGCTCACAGGTCAGTGAAGCCGGTTAATACGGGACTCAGGACTGCACCGTCCGCTGGGCCTCATGTGCAGAGCTGTTCTAGGGTCAGCTGTGAGACGGAATGATGTCACGTGCAGACAAGTGTTTGGTTGGTGGGGTTGTTTCGGGCGGCCCTCCCCTGTCTGAAAGGTGTGACTGCATTCATCGTCAGATTGGTACAGATCTGAAAGTTTATTCTGTAAGAAAAGCCTGGGTTGGGCGGCACGGCGGTGTCGTGGTTGGCATGTTCTCCTCTCAGCGCTGGAGATCCAGGCTCGAATCTCGATCTGAGTGAAGTTTGCATGTTCTCCCCGTGTCCGTGTGTGTTTTAAAATAGATTCAAGGTGAATTGAATGCTCTGAGTTGCCCCATATAGAGCGTGTTTGTGTGTGTGAGTGAATGTGTTCCACAAGACAGAAGTATTGGGACACCTTTGAATCACTGTAGGTGGTGCATTCAGTCCGATTGGCCGAGGGGTCACACTTTAAGGTTAAATCTCAGTGTATGTTCCTCTCACTCTGGGGATGAGTCAGTAGATTCAGGTTCTTCGTTGGCTGTACTTTATTGCTGCGTGGTGGTGCAGAGCCACACAAGCAAAAAACAAGTCAACCGTGAAACTCAAATGTGCAAACAGCCGTGGACGTTTCAGCCTTGACTTGTAAGATGTGTAACAGCACTTGTAAGAGCCCGCCCCTCAAGACCACAGACTACTTTTAGCTCAGAGGGGGTTTGTTATTTATATTATCTTGACAGGAAAGAGTCTTGCAGTCTGTTTCCTCAAATGTTAACATTGACATTTTATGTTCACATAGGCATTCAGCAGATGCTTTTATCTAAAGTCACTTAAAAATGAGGGAACGAGACGAGTCAGCAGTTAAAGGAAATCCAGCTACACTGTAGGAGAATTAACCGGATCGTTATTAATCTGCTTTTTAATTTTTTTAATTAAGAGTTTTGTGCAAGAGATGTGTTTCGAGGTGTAGCCCCCTCCGATTTAAAGTCGACAGCACAATATTGTTGCTAATACTGATTATGTTTATTCTTGACTTTGCACCTTAACTTTATGCATAACTTTACACCCAACCGTAAGAACTGTAACATAAATCACATAAACAAATTTACAATGAGCAATTTCTACATTGTAAACTCTTAATCTTAAGAATGATCCTTTGTTGGTTTTACCACACGAATTTACATCTTGATTTAGAACCGTGTTACATATCAATTCTTAATGCTAGAAAAGGTAATAAACTTTACGTAAATATAATTGGTATGCCAACAGAACACAAAGCTCATTGGCTGCATGAATATCAAAGAAAGCTATAGTTTTACGTCACATCTCGGTCTCTCCTTGGCTCCTTAATGAACACTTTAACACTTAAGGCTGACTTTGGAACCTTTACAGACATGGTAACCGTGGTAATTAACTTTGTTAATGTTATTAAAAGAACAGAAGATTCTATTTTTCATACCATTTTATACAATTTTAAGACAGATTTGGAGGCACGCTTTCACTTCTTATCAAGGTTGGAATCACTGATGCATGACTACTTCACTCTTCTCACTGGTTACGGAATGTAGCATCTTCTTGCAGAAGAACAATACCACTGACTTTTACATCTTTGCGATCCTTGATCCACTTCTGTCTGAAGGAAATACGGAAATACTCTTGCTTCCACTCCAGAAGAATTCTTGGAGCCAACGTTCCCACTGAGGTCGCGAATCATCGGGTAAAGTATCGTCCCAAGCAGGATCTGCTTTTCAGATGTTTCTTGAATATGCTCAGTTGGGAAGATGGTTCCACCATTGATCAGTGGAGAACTGTACACAGTGAGAGGTGGAACCATCGGAGTGTATTATAGAGGGTGAAGGTAAGAGGGGGCAGATCCAGAGAATGTCCTGAAGATCAGAGTCAGGGTTCTGAATGCAGCAGCTTCAGGGAGCCAATGTAGAGTGAGAGGAGAGGGAGTCACATGACTTCACTTGGGTGGTTGAACGCGAGTTTGAGGTCCTGCCCCCCCCGGCAGGATTCTGAGTGATTCTACAGATTATTGTGTGTAAACGTTTGCGGTCCTGCTTTCCGTGGCTGCAGGATTGAGGGATTAAACGTCTTGATGAATGTCTGCTTGTATTATTAACAAATCACATTTGTGTACGTTGACCTTCAGTCAGTGGCAGTGAGGTCACCGGCCCTGAGGTCTGTGGCCGTCTGTGTGCGTGTTCTCTGATAGCCTTCTGCATTTTAACCCTCGTCTATTTCAGATCTGTGCAGACTAGAACCGACTTATTTTTACGTTTCCACAACAACACAGTTCTGAGAATCCGCTGAGGAAGCTCTGCATTTAAAAACAGCACCTTCCTCATAATCAAATAATAAACCTGAAAAAAGTCCATCTGTAATCCCCTTCACAATCTTTTGTTTCTCATCTAACGTTGAAAATCACTTTTTACAGAAACCTAAAGCTCCTTCTCCGTCTGCCCCTCTAATGCAGAAAACCGTGCGCCTGGTGGTCAACTACCACCGGGGGCAGAAGGCGGTGGTGCGTGTGAGTCCTCTCCAGTCCCTCCAAAGCCTCGTGCCTGTCATATGCCAGAAGTGCGACTTCGATCCGGCGAGGGTGCTGCTGCTGCGCGACGCGGTGAGCCAGCACGAGCTGGACCTGAACAAGTCGCTCGCTGAGCTGGAGATCCGGGAGCTCTATGTGCTCGACCAGACGCTCGGTAAACAACAACACACTGCCATCAGTTTCCATCCATCCATTATCCTCCACTTTATACTCTACTAGGGTCGTGGGGGGGTTTTCCCATGCCCATCCAGTGGTGAACGTTTCGGGTGCTGGGCAGATAGACCCAGGACAGGGTGCCAATCTATCGCTGGACACACACACTCACTCACACAGACACACATTTTATGGGGCAATTTGGAGAACTCAATTGACCTTGATCTATGTTTTCGGACTGTGGGAGGAAACCGGAAAACCCGGAGGAAACCCACGTGGACACGGGGAGAACGTGGAAACTCCACCCAGATTGGAATTCAAACCAGGAATCCGCTGGGAGGAGAACATGCTAAACCACTAAGCCACCGTGCCGCCCCTGTCATTAGTTTATATAAAGAAAAATTACTTTTTTGGGATTAAAACTGTATGTTGGGCGACACGGTGGCTTAGTGGTGTTCGTGTGGGTTTCCTCCGGGTTCTCCGGTTTCCTCCCACAGTCCAAAAACATGGATCAAGTCAATTGAATTCTGTGTGTTTGAATTGTGTTTGTGTGAGTGAGTGTGTGTGTGCCCAGTGATAGATTGGCGCTCTGTCCTGGTTGTATCTGCCCAGCAACCCATACGTTCTCCCCTGGATGGGCATGGGGACCCCCCCCCCCCCCGCAACCCTAGTAGAGGATAAAGCAGAAGATAATGGATGGAAAACAGTACGTTAGTTTACGTCAATCTGTAAAGTTATTCCACTGAGATTTAGAAAGATTATTTAGAAAAAATAGTAGTAGCTTCTCCCCATGAATTTCCATAATGAAATATCGAAGTGTGTTATTTTTGGGGGGTGGGGGGGGTGGGGGTATTTGGTTTTTTTCATATACCTCCTGATGAATTAATGTTTTTGGGGTTGGGTTTATGGTGGTGCGGTGCTTAGCGTTAGAGTCCCTTCTGCTGAAGTTCATGTTCAAATCCTAAAAATCTCCATGTTCCTCTGTTTCCAGTTCTGAAGCCTAAAACCGTTTCAGCTCCGGTCCTTAACTTCTCAGGTACTCGCTCCCGGGGCGGCTGCTGTTGCTTAAGCGCTGCCGGCGTTAGCGTTCTCTGTGTTTCGTGTGGAGTTGCTATTAAACATCGTGAATGAGGGGCGGAGCCAAGAACGAGTAAGTCAGTCAGTGAGGGCAAATAGGGACGGGTGGAATCAGGACAGGAGAGAACACGCGACTCTGCTACAGCTCCACAATTAAAAGCTTGGTGGGTAGCATGTTCTCCTTTCAGCACTGGGGAGCCAGGTTTGAATCCAATTTGAATGGAGGTTCCAATTCAAATGGAATTGAATGCTCTAAATTGCCCCATAGAGAGTGTGTTTGTGTGTGTGAGTATGTGCCCAGTAATAGATTGGCGCCCTGTCCTGGGTGTATCTGCCCAGCGACCGAAACCTTCCCCTCAGGGTGGACCCCCCCGCAACCCTATTAGAGGATAAAGCAGAAGATAATTAATAATTCATTAAATGATAACATTAATAATCCATCATTTCAGTATGAGGTTATTATGGGATGGTACGGTCTCAGTGATGAAAAGTCAAGCACTGAACGCCATGGTGACGTGTGATGCCACCTGTCTGCACACGGAGCACACCAATTAACGTTCAGGAGCATTTTTAGACATCTATGAAAACAGACGGGGACAGAGATAATAATAATAATATTAATAATGAATGAATGACCCCGTGTCTGCGTGGGTTTCCTCCGGGTTCTCCGGTTTCCTCCCACAGTCCAAAAACATGGATCAAGTTAATTGAATTCTTAAAAATTGCCCCGTTTAGAGTGTGTCTGTGTGAGTGAGTGTGTGCCCAGCGATGGATTGGCACCCTGTCCTGGGTCTATCTGCCCAGCGCCCGAGACATTCTCCCCTGGATGGGCATGGGGAACCCCACCGCGACCCTAATAGAGGATAAGCGGGAGATAATGAATGAATGAATGAATGAATGAATGAATGAATGAACGAAAAAAGTCGCAGGTGAGGTCCGTTACCTCACCCACCTCCCTGGCTCCGCCTCCGGTTCACTGACCCGCGTTTGATCACAGCAGCTCCTCCACAAACATGTCGCGTGCTTATAGAGTGCGTTGTGTTTGCTGTGTGAACTAACAGTCATCCACATTTAGTTTGATAATCATAATGATTAATGAAAAACGTTTCAGTATATTGTGAATGCACCTGCTTTAAATTTAACATTAACATGTAAAACATACGCACCCTGTGTGATGGGTGGGAGGTCTAACCGGGGACCCACCTGCTGCAATGTTAATCTCCTAAATGTTCCTGCTGAGAACCTGCTGCCGGGTTGTTAAACACAATCCGAGAGAGCACATGCTGGTAGCTGATTGGACGGGGGTTGAAAAAAGCGTCACGAGAGCCTAAAGATACTGCCTAAATTTTTTTGTATTATTCTTATTATTTTGTATTCTTTTATTTTGTGTTTTTATTGTTGTTGTGCGGCATGGTGGCTCGGTGGTTGGCATGTTCCCCTCTCAGACTCCCAATCTTTGCATGTTCTCCCCGTAATAGATTGGCACCCTGTCCTGGGTGTATCTGCACATCGCCCGAAACGTTCTCCCCTAAATGGGCATGGGAAACCCATAACCCCCCCCCCCCACACACACACATGATGAATGAATAAATAATTTAACTGTTAGTGACTGCCGTTCAGATGGTTGGTGGATTACAGTGAAGTGAGTGGTTAACTCTCACTTCACATATAAGTTATAGTTTAGACATCTGAGTTAAACTGTGAGACAGTGAAACCCCAACATTCACTACGGCATTTAAACTTCCTCGGTGGTCAGTTTCACTGCAGCTAAAATAGATTTAGGATTTTCTGCATTTCATATAAAGGGCTCGGTGGTTCAGACAGGAACAGATTAATAACGCTGTGGTAGCAGAAACCAGTGGGTCTCTCTGAGTCGCAGCTTTTAGAAATTGCGTGCTCTGTGGAAGTGATTGACAGTTCCACTGTGACCACCAGCTCTCACCAGGTCACGAAAGAACGCGAGACAAAGAGAATTTACTGTGCCATAATCGGCTTATCTGACATGGTGACGTTATGAAAGCACGAACATCATGGAGTTTGGTTCTGATTTGAAGGAACACAATTATATATTAATATTAAATAAATGAAACATTCTAAAAAATTTAGCTTAATGACGGCTGTTCGACCTGATAACCTGATCAAACAGTTATTGGGAGTTGTGTACGTGCTGTGGACTCTGCAGGTCTGATATACAAGCCTGTAGTGCCACCTTCTGGAAATTTACAAACACGACTACAACAATGGGAGAACATTTTATTAGAACACAAAGAGATGAAGCAGGAAAGTTCCTCATCATTAATGACAAGAATAGCGTTCTGAAAGATTCTGGGACTTCATCCCTCACCTCTGTGTTAGTCATTTAACAGTAGAGGGCGCTGTTACAGAGATCTGCAGCCTGCAGTCAGTACTGTAACGCTGTGATGATGCAGTCAGTGTTAATTTAGGATGCAGTAGTCAGTACTCTTAATAATATTAAATGTTTATTAATGTAAATAACATGAGATCTTTGTCTTGCAGCAGAATCATTGCGCTCCGATGCACCAGGTGCCAGTGGGGGTGAGAAGAAGGGCATTCTGGGATTGCTCACGTTCAATCGGAGGAAATCGAAGGTAAAGTACGTTCACGCTGCACCACCTTTTCTCGGCGCGTTCTGCTTTTCACCAGGACCACGGCCACTGGAGCCCATCCATCCATCCATCATCTTCCATTTTATCCTCTACTAGGGTCGCGGGGGGTTCCACATGCACATCCAGGGGAGAACTTTTCGGGCGCTGGGAAGATAAACCCAGGACAGGACGCCAATCTATCACTGGACACACACTCACTCACACAAACACACTCTACATGGGGCAATTTGGAGAATTCAATTGACTTGATCCATGTTTTTGGACTGTGGGAGGAACCCGGAGGACTCAGATTCGATCCGGGAATCCCTAGCAGTGAGAGGAGAACATGCCAAACCACTAAGCCACTGTGCCTGCTTCTGTTTAAAATTTCATTAATGAGGGAGCTGATTTTCACCCACATGCTCAGACTTCGTACCTCCATACGGCGAGTTCGGTTCCTGTTCTGCGTTAGAAACGCGGGTACAGTGTGTTCCACTCCGTTTCAGACAGACGAGCCGAGCGTCGACGACACGCAATGGGACGACGACACGCGTACATGTGACACACACGCTGATTTCAATGTGAGTACTAACCCATGTGTGTGTGTCTGTGTCCTCGCACTAACACTCACCCTGCTGTGCTCTGTGCTCTGTGTTCTGTGCTCTGTGCTCTGTGTTCTGTGCTCTGTGCTCTGTGTTCTGTGTTCTGTGCTCTGTGCTCTGTGCTCTGTGCTCTGTGCTCTGTGTTCTGTGTTCTGTGTTCTGTGCTCTGTGCTCTGTGCTCTGTGCTCTGTGCTCTGTGTTCTGTGCTCTGTGCTCTGTGCTCTGTGCTCTGTGCTCTGTGCTCTGTGCTCTGTGCTCTGTGATCTGTGTTCTGTGCTCTGTGCTCTGTGTTCTGTGTTCTGTGCTCTGTGTTCTGTGCTCTGTGTTCTGTGTTCTGTGCTCTGTGTTCTGTGCTCTGTGTTCTGTCATGTCACTCTATCAAACTGAACTATGTGCAAGTCTATGTGAAACTGCTCTGTTTAAGGTCTTATGACCACTAGATGGCAGTGGTGACAAACTGTTGACCGGTACTTTAAATAACTTTGGTCATTAGTGTAAAATAAACCACCAAAATAATGGGATAGGACTTAAAATCATCTTCATCATGGTTTGTTTGGTATTAAGGATCAGATTGCTGTAAGATATTCTTATTATTTTGAAGGCTTTGTTCATTCATTCATTTATTTATCATCTTCCAATTAAATTGTTTACTGGGTTGCGTGGTGGGGGGGTTGCACTTGGAGGATACACTATCTATCACTAGGCACACACACACATTCACACAGACCCACACACAATCTATATGGGCAATTTAGAGTGTTCTATTCACCTTGAATCCGTGCTTTTGGGAGAACCCAGAGGAAACCCACGTCGGACACGGGGAGAACATGGAAACTCCACCCAGATCGGGAATTGAACCTGGATCCCCAGCACCGAGAGGAGAACATGCCAACCACTCTGTTCAAAGGTTTATTGTTACAATTGAAGGTTTCCTGCTCGGATACATCACGGTTTCGGCGTTTCGGCTCAGCGCCTCGTTAAAGTCAAACCTCTGTCATGGAGTCCCTCGGTTGTGCGCACGTCTTGTTTTTTATCTCGGCTCACGTCTTCCGAGCTGAGGGATCGTCTCTTTACTTTGTGCTTGACACACCGACGCCCACGCACTCATGCCCTGAAGATCTTATCTCCATATCTCGACTGTAATCGTACACGCCGCCTCCTCCCTCCTGAAACTCCCAAAAGCCAAGTCAGGTCACACGGTGGCCTCAGATACACCCTGTGTCTCTATGACACGCTGATTGCTTCTAATAGCACATCTCCCAACATCTGGCACCTCCAAACATCTGGACTGTAAAGCCCGTGTGATTGGTGGATGCAGAGTAAGTCATCAGGGACAGGCCTCGGCACCCCGCAGCGCTCCGGCTCTTCTCTTGTGGTTTACAGTCGGAAGGCTGGGACGCTCGCGAGCTCCGTTCTGTAATCATGTGGATTCGGTGGTATGTTCTGCATCTGGGTCCGAAGTCCCAAGTGAAAAAAAAACAAAACAGAACACGCCCACGTCTTCACGGATCGTCCACCGAGCTGCATCGTTTCATCGTCCACACAATTCAAATTCGGGAGTTCCACGATCGCCCCGCCGATTCCAGGTGATTGTGTTTGTGGGTAGAGAAAGCCTCGGCTCGTACGTCTCTGTACGTTCCCTGAAGTAAAGGACTTCACCCTGTGGACTTACCAACTTAATTACACTTAATTAAAATCATTATACCAAGGATACTGGGTAGCTCCGCCCCTTTTTGCATGCTCAATTCTGCTAGCTGAGGGTTTTTATCTGTCGTTGTCACACTGTTACCCTTATCTGTGGCTTAATGCATGATATTAATAAAGCAGTGAGGTGCGAGGGGGCGTGGCATTATTCTGAATAAATCACATGCAGAGGTGTTATTAGTCCTGATGTGTAGAGTACAGTTCCACCTCCTTACTGTTATTTATTCACAATAATACACAACCTCCAGTGTTTGATTACTTTAATAAAACTAACAATCACACACTGCCATCTAGTGGCTACATTACAGAATGCAGTTTATGAAAAACATGAGGAAAATAATGTCATATATCACGGATTGATGTGTGTGTGTGTGTGTGTGTGTGTGTGTGTGTGTGTGTGTGTGTGTGTGTGTGTAAATTTGCACTTCATTCGAAACACAAACTGACACATGGCACAAACTATTAACTGTGTGTATGTGTGTGCGTGTGTGTGTGTCTGTGTTAATAGTTCGTACAAATGTGTGTTTGTTCTAAATGAACTTAAACTCAAGTGCACCGCACACACACACACACAACCACACACACACACACACACACACACCCTGGATTATCAGATAATAACGTTGTGCATACAGCACAGACATGTACAGCTCTGTTTGCTGAACTTCTCTGATCTCTCTCTCACTCTCTCTCACTCTTGCTCTCTCTCTCTCACTCTTGCTCTCTCTCTCTCTCTCTCTCTCTATCTATAAAGTTAAAACATCTTGTACAGGATCCAATCAATCTGCAGTTTTACTGTAATGGTGTTAAAATAAATCCAGTTACGTTTAGTAAATTAATAATTAACTCATAATTATATATATATATTTGTGTGTGTGGTATTTTCCCTCAGGGTCACTCCGGAGTCAGTACTGTGTGTGTGGACGCTCGTCCCAGCACTCTGGGTCAGTCCCAGTCAGCCATGAACCTCTCGAGGATCTCCCCCAAACAAGAGCCCAAAAAACGTCGCGCTCCGGCCCCACCTCCCCCCGCAGCTCAGACCGTCGTACAGAGTCCATCACAGGCCAGCCCCACAGCGCCCTCACAGGTGAGAGAGAATAATCGCACTGCTAAACCAGTGTTCCGATATCACTGTTCAATATAAACTAATCACATGATTCATGTACTGTAGAGCTATAGAGGAAGTAGAGCCAAGGAGGTGTCCTAATAAAGTGGCCAGTGTGTTTAGAACATTAAATCATGAAGGGACTGTCCTCTCGTAGACGATTAGAGCTCCGTGTTCCGTTTTATTTCAGTTTCAGACCATAATTAGCTTGTTAGTGCTGCGACTGGGTCACATGATCGCTTCGTTTACGAGACCCTGACGAGGTTAAATCCATCGCAGACCTCGGGTCTAAAACAAACGCCGCATCTCTGCCGTTTGTCCGACGAGCGTTTAAGACAAAAGCTGGCGGCGTTTAGGAATCCACAGCGCTGCTATGTTTAGAGTGCACAGGCCTCTGCACACCGAAACCCAAACCTCATCCCCACGGCCTGGACGCCTGCGAGCATAAAAGAGAATCATGAATTCTGCATTTCAAAGTAAGTCTCTCTCTCTCTCTCTCACTCACTCGCTCGCTCATAATACGATTTGACAAAAAGAGAGCTGAATGATGTTGCAACGTTGGAGCGAGCGTGCCGCTGTGGAGAGCTTTCGGTCACATGAGGACAGCTACTGCTCAGAGCTTATTTTAGTCGGTTCTCTTACACAGCCCGGCTCTCAGACCCTCTCTGAGGACGTGCCGATGTCCACGTCCATGGTATCCCCGGCCCTCTTGAATCGGTTCCTGGTCCTATATGTGATTTTGTTTTGTCCGTTTCACTACATTTGCTTCAAGAACTTCGTTAACGATATCCTAATTAAGTAAAATAGTAAATTGTGTAGGTGAATGTGGACGCACAGTCTGCAGAACTCTAACAGGAAGTCCCTCTCTTTGGGTCTCTCAGACCTGCAGGTGGACTGTAGTTATTATTAGTTATTTAAATGGAATTCTGGGATGTAAACAGTTTCTAAAGAAATTGTATCATCGTTCAAAAAAATTAAGTACCCTCTCCTTTTGTGTCTGCAACAACAGGCTAAAAAGGTTCCTCTGACGGTTCTGGAAGGTTCCACAATCAGTATTATAAGCGCTGAGGTTGTTAATGGTACAAAAAAGCAGTGAGGTACGAGAGGGCGTGGCATTATTATAAGTAAATCATGAGAAAGATTTTTCCCCATTTTTCTTTCCTGTGATTTATTCACAATAAAACATAACCTCCAGCGTCTGATCGCTTTAATAAAACACTTAATAAACACACTGTAATAAAAAAAACAAGGTTCCGTTCAGAAATGCATTTATTTTTAAAAAATTGTTAATAATCTGGTCTTCCACGACGTAAACTAGTCCACTGATCACTGAGTAACAGGATTCTGTAACAATCAAATACTGCCATCTAGTGGCCAAATTACAGAACTCAGTTTATAAAACAGTGTAACAGGTTCAGTGTTGAGCGGGATTCGGCTTGCTGTTTATATTAATCTGTATTTTATGATTTAAAATAACGTATTGTAGATCACGCATCGATACGAATGTGAAGCGCTCAGAGCTGTGTGTTATTGTTAATGATGTCACGGCTGGACAAAAGGCTCAGCCAATCAGATTTAAGGACTGAACTACCCGTTTTTATACAGTGATTATTAGATCATGGTGTAACATGTCGGTCTTATACATAGTGTCAGCTTAACGACTCAAGGTTGAGGGTTCTAGAGCGGTTCCCTTAACCCACAGTGCTCCCATTGTATCCGATCTCTTTGATGATGGGTCTAAATGATGGGCATCTTCACCAAATCCTATAAATGTGAGATCTTCTGAGTTTTGTTTGTGGTGTGACGGTAACTCGGCTTCTTCATGA
This sequence comes from Corydoras maculifer, assembly GCA_019802435.1. Classification (NCBI taxonomy): domain Eukaryota; kingdom Metazoa; phylum Chordata; class Actinopteri; order Siluriformes; family Callichthyidae; genus Corydoras; species Corydoras maculifer. Next base: position 1,719,549 of record JAFMOD010000668.1, read on the forward strand.
TAAACATGTATGTAACAACAATCCACCTACGGGTCGGCCGGCTACCAAGCAGTGAACCCCGAGCATCGCAGCGCCGGGGGCGATAAAAATAGATGATGCAAAAGGCCGGAAACCTGAAACCCTGAAGTGAGAAGACAGCGTGTGCCGTCGAGCTGAAACGCCGTGTACTCTGACATCACAGCGCCACTTCCTTTAGCCTGACCTGTTGATAATGTTCATATAGATAAATGCATGAGGGGGAGCATCTGGCTGTTTGTGTGTGTGTGTGTGTGTGTGTGTTTGTGTGTGTGTGTGTTTGTTTTCATCTGGCTGTAACTGTTGAAATAAGGCTGAAGATAATGTGGCGATGGAAGCCGTAAGTGCTGAAGGTAAATCAAATGTTCCCGGCGGTCGAGCCGTCTCCAGCCTGAGTAATTAAAGTGTATAGCTTTCAGCAGTTTGTCATATTATCACACTGGCGTGGGCACGGCAACCGGGGCGGAACGGCGACCGGGGCAGCACCGCGGGTCGGCCTGACCTCGCTCGACACGCCTGGGGCGCCGGTCCTAACCTAACAGACCCGAGAACCTGGCGACGCAGAACGTCAGATCCGTAATGAGACGAGGTGTCGCGACCTCGGATGTGTTGGCGCATTACCTCCGCTCGATTTCCTAACGGAGGAGCCGACGGTGGGACCTGTCCCGTCAGCTCATGGTGTGCGTGAGGAAGTGCGTCCTCCAGTACGTTCCCCCGGCCACTGCACTCGCTTTCCGGCATTTACATATGAAAAGCACTTTCTAATTATGATATATGGGAAAGTGGGACAGGACAGAAGCCCACCATACCCACATCCTGGCTATTAGTGTGACCCAGACCCCGGATCTCGCTCGGCTCCATTGTGCGTCCCCATGAAGGTCATTGCAGGTCATTGGCATCCCAGCGCAGACCTACAGCTGGCATGAACCACTTCCTTTGTCCTTGGACCGAAGCCCAGAGTGTGTGGTATAGACCGAGTGTTTTGCTCACCTCTGACCCACATTTGTGCCCGCCGGGACGTTCCGAGCCACATGGAACGTCGGTTGGAGTCCACGTCCACTGCGTTATTTACACAGCTTTAGACGGTCGATTGGTTTGTGTTCTCTGTGTAGTCGCTTTCCGTGTTGCATACTTCCAGCGCAATGTCTGTACCTCGTTTGCTTCCTTTCACACATCATTTAAAAATAATAATAGAAAAATTAGGTTCTACACTCGATGTCCATTACCAGCTCCACCGACCCGACAGGTGGACTTCAGTTCTACAACTCCATACAGTAGAATGTTGTTCCGTCTGTTCTCCGAGGAGCCAGACCCTCACTATATTATTCAGGTGGTGGATGAGTCTCAGCACTGCAATGACACCAATATGATGGTGGTGAGGATGTGCCGATGTTCACGTCCATCGTATCTCCGGCCCTCTTGTATCGGTTCCTGGCCCTCTGCGTTCCTTCCTCAGCGTTGTGCCTCACATTCTCTTCAAGAACTTTGTTAAAAATCCTAATTAAGTAAAACAGTAAATTGTATAGATGCATGTGGATGCAAAGTCTGCAGAAGTCCCTCTCTTTGGGTCTCCCACACCTGCAGGTGGATTGTAGTTATTTAAATGACATTCTGGGATGTAAACAGTTGCTACAGATATAGTTTCGTAGTTCTTAAAATAAAGTACCTTCTCCATGTGTGTCTGCAACACTCTCTACAGACTTAATGTACTGCAGGTGTGGAGTAGCACTGTATGCACTCACTCTTCACTGTATTATTTCATTTCATTAATTTTTTTAGTTGCTAAATATCTTTGTCTTTTTTTTTTCAAATGTCACTTGCTGCTGAGAATGTGAATTTCCCCATTGAGGGGCAAATAAGTAAGTTCAAGTTCAAGTCATTTATTTATAGAGCGCTTTTTACAACAGTACATCATCACAAAGCAGCTTTACAGTATTGTAAGCCTAAACCCCCAAAGAGCAAGACGAAGCAAAGCCAAAATAAAGGTCTATCTTATATTATATTATATTATCTTATTAGACACATCCACCTTATTTCTCATCCTCATCGATGTAAAATCAGTCTGTGTTGCTCATCCTCTAATCCTGAGAACAGACTACAGTCGTAGCTATTATAGTAAAATAACAGGGAGTTTTTTCTTGCCACTGTTGCTTCAGCTTGCTCTTTGGGGGCTTAAAGGCTTATAACTCTGTAAAGCTGCTTTGTGATGATGTACTGTTATAAAAAGCACTCTGTAAATAAATTATGTGAACTTGATAGTAACATAAACAATGAGGTGAATCTAATAAAGTGGCAACAAATGTAAATCACTTAATCTTCTGTTTGCACTATTAACGAACTAAAAGTTATTAAACGTAGTATTTCAATTTGCACACAAAATATAAAAATCTCATCTTGAACTGTTTCCAGATAAAGCCTCCGTCTCCAAAACCAGAAACCCAGGTGAAAAAGCGCAAGGCCCCGGCTCCCCCACCCTCCACGACCCCCGACCTCCCTGTACCGGTTCCCATCATGCCTGATGTGCTCGTCATAAGCGCTCCCGGACCATCGGACGACTCCATGTCCGATCTGAGCCACAGCGTGGACGACTCCGAGGCCGCCGTCTCCATCTGCAGCAGCTCGAGCGGCGACGCCGACGCCAAGTCCAGCAGCCTGGACGAGGACGAGATGACGCCCGAGTTCGAGCTGAAGGCGGAGCTGGTCATTCACAAATCAAAGAGCTCGAACCTCCAACCTGAAGTGGATCCCGAGCCGAAGCCACAACCAGCTCTCAAGAGCGCCGCTAAAGGGGCACCTGAGGTCAGCGACCGGGCATCGGAGCTTAGAGTGGAGGAAACGGAAAAAGAGCGCCACCATGCCATAGGTACGTGAACACGAAACATCACAATGTGTTGCATAGAGGGGGGGGGCAATTTGGACTTGTACTTTGTTAACACTATTGTGTTTGGACCCTAAGTTTTTTTTAAAACTCGGGGTTCGAAATTTTGGCGACTGGACAGAAGAAAACATGGAATCTTAATGATCTCATTTACCTCCCGATTAGATTAGATCCCTCCAGATCAGGCTGTTCCACCATGATGTAACACGGGGGGAGCGGAGAACAGATACACCCAGGACAGGGCGCCTATCCATCACTGGGAACACACTCACTCTATATGGGGCAATCTTGAATCCAGGTTTTTGGACTGTGGGAGGAACCCGGAGAAAGCCCACACGGACACAGGGAGAACATGCAAACTCCACCCAGATTATGATTCTAGAACACGCTAACCACTTCACCACTAACCCGTCCAATCGCGTGAAGGGCGTTTAAAATAAAAGCCTCATCAACACGATTAAAGAAAAGAGTTTGAAGTCGTGGCGCGGAGCAGCGGGTTGCGGCTCGCTCGTGCAGACGGGGGAGAGCGAGCGAGCGAGCGAGTGAGGGAGAGGTCAGCCAACAGACAACATTGTGCAACCGATAGAACTGGCAAGCGTCCAGGAGCGCCACCCGTAAACACCATCACGCAGCTCTTAATGGATAACTGTACAAATTCCCAGGTGCAACCGTGATGACATGCTCTCACATCAGCCCCGGGGCAAATGACAGCCCGCGGTTGATGCCTGTCCATAAAATAAAAAATGTCTGCGCACTTTAACTGCTGCGCGTCGTTCCCGCACCGGGCCGGTCTGACGGCTCGCCAGGCTTTTCAGGCGTTCGGTTTTCGCTCACGGTGCGGATGAGGAATCGTTTGGGGGGCTGCGTCCGTTCACCTTCTGATTTCAGGCTTTCGTTTGTCTGTGTCTCACACACACACACACACACACACACACACACACTCTCTCACACACAGACTACATAGGGGCAATTATTCATTCATTCATTCATTCATTATCTTCCGCTTATCCTCTATTAGGGTCGCGGTGGGGTTCCCCATGCCCATCCAGGGGAGAACGTCTCGGGCGCTGGGCAGACAGACCCAGGACAGGGCGCCAATCCATCGCTGGGCACACACTCACTCACACAGACACACTCTATAGGGGGCAATTTTGAGAATTCAATTAACTTGATCCATGTTTTTAGACTGTGGGAGGAAACCGGAGAACCCGGAGGAAACCCACGCAGACACGGGGAGAACATGGAAACTCCACCCAGATGGGGATTCGAACCGGGAATCCCTAGCGCTGAGAGGCGAACGTGCTAACCACTAAGCCACCGTGCCGCCCTAGGGGCAATTAGGAAAAGCCAATTTACTTTGAATCCATGTTTTTGGACTGTGGATGAAAACCGGAGAACCTTAATGAAACATGGAAACTCCACCCAGATTGGGATTCAAATCTGGATTCCCAGCACTGAGAGGAGAACATGCCAACCACTATGCCACCGTAGGTCTATAGCAGTGTGGTTACTCACTGGTCAGGGTTCTGGAGGTTCAAACACCAAATCCAGTCTGAGTTTCCTGCTCCAGGGTGGTTCTCATTCATCTCTAGACTAGTTGGGGTACTTAATGTTACCACACAGAGAACCAATAGGATCCTTTATTGTGCGAGCCCCGGTTACATCCAGGTGAAGGTCATGTGCCGGTACCTCTCGATCCTGACGGTTTGATGAGCCTGGAGGCGCTCGCATCAGCCTTATCTGAGCGCCGCTGACAGCCGGCAAATCCATCATCTTAATCTCTCCTTCCTAACACATGACACCTCTCCCCCCTCCCCCGAGGGCAGAGTCTCGTTCTGCCTGCGCCGAACCTGCTGACTAAGCGCGGCTAAGTGGCGATGGACGAGTGCCAGAGAATCCAAACACCGTTGGCCTCGTCTTTCAGCGCCTCTCGGCTTCGGCACGTCGCTCCTTCACCGCTTGCGCAAGCCGTGCGTCCCGCTCCTCCGTCCCGCCGCTTCAGCGTCAATTAAATAAACGTTCGCATCACGGGGCGAATACACCGCCAATTAAAGTCCACGAAAACACCTCTCCAAAACCAGACCGTTCCACCAACAATGCAGGTGAGAACACGAATCACAGATCAAAAATTTCAACTGAGAGAGTGTATCAATGTAAGGGAAACAACCATCCATCCATTATCTCCCGCTTTATCCTCTATTAGGGTCGCGGGGGGGTTTCCCATGCCCATCCAGGGGAGAACGTCTCGGGCGCTGAGCAGATACACCCAGGACAGGGCGCTAATCCATCACTGGGCACACACTCACTCACACACACACATACTATATGGGGCAATTTGATAAATTTAATTGACTTGATCCATGTTTTTGGACTGGGGGAGGAAACCAGAGAACCCGGAGGAAACCCACGTGGACACGGGGAGAACATGCAAACTCCACCCAGACTCCCTAGTGCTGAGAGGAGAACATGCTAAACCACTAAGCCCAAGGAAACATGTTGTTTCAAAATTTTATGGCGTCAACAAATCACTGTGTGGCGTCCCCTCCCCCTTCTTCTTACAACACTCAGCAGACGTCGGGGGACAGAGGAGACCAGGTTCTCAAGTTTAGGAATAGGAATGCTCCCCCATTCAGGTCTAACTCCGGCCTCTGACTGTTCACTCGTCTTCGTCGCACCTTCGTCTTTACGATGCGCCGGTGATGCTCACAAGCCGGTGTTGTTTTTCACGTCTAAATGGACAGAGACGTCTTTAATGATGCGTTGGAACCCGAGGACGCTGGAGGTCGTGATCGCTGCGCCCGCCCTCGTTGGCGGAGCGCTCTTCCCGTCAGGACTCTTTTACCATGTGGCGCGGCCGTGTTCTTTCTCAGCGTTCTGCCAAGGCCAAACCATCGTCGTTAGTTGGGAACGTCGGCGCGCGGGTCAGACCGCCCCCCCGCTCACCGCCTCTTTAGAGAACACACACCCGCCAATTAGAGCCCAGTTCTCTCCGGATCCTTCAGGTTTGTTTGTAAACGCGTGTGTCACGCCTGCCCCAGCTTTAGATTCTGTGAGGTCTGGAGATGATGTTCTCACATGGCTCGGTTCCGAACCCGCCCGGAATGAAGGGGTCAGAACGGCCCTCTCATTGTTCATGATGTCACAGGTCATACAGACGGACTTTGTAGTTCTTTAATTGCAGGTCATAGTCTATCGGGTTCTCCACATACTTCACGCCGTGTTTTATTAGAACCACACCGCACCCCCGCAGATCCCACACTGCAGGGACGCTGATGGGGTGGTGGTGTCTACGTCCAGCACGGCGCCGCCTGCAGGATCCACAGTGTTAAAGGAGGTTCTGATTGTTACAGAACAGAATCAGGAGAAGCAGATGGAGCGCAGGACGTAATTACGTAACTCATCTGTGTGACCGGTGTGTAGAGCTGATAGAATTAATTGTAATGTAAAACTTAATAATAATTAATGTTTTAATGAAGGGTGGTGTGGTGCTTGGCATGTTCTCCTCTCAGTGCTGGGGATCCTGCGTGTCCATGTTCTCCCCGTGTCCATATGGGTGTTCTTGGGTTTCCTCCTACAGTCCAAAAACATGGATTCAAGGTGAATTGAATGCTCTAAATTGCCCCATAGAGTGTGTGTCTGTGTGAGTAAGTGTGGCGCCCTGTCCTGGGTGTACCAGCACCCAAAATGCCCCCCCATGACCCTAGTAAAGAATGAGTTCAACTGCAAACTGCTGCAACATCTCCTGTAATCGTCGAGGTCGGCCGACGCTGATGGTACACAGTGCATCCTTTTAACCCTAAAAAAACCCTTTGAACTCTGAACCCTATAATTTGCTACTGTAATAAATTAAGATCCCATCTGACCTTTTGACCTTTCCTTCTCTTCCCATCCTTTTTGTTGTCCTTCGTTTCTTTGCTGCTTTCACTTCCCGTCTCTCTTCTCTCTCCCTGCAGTGTTTGGTCGCTCGGCCGCCCTGCCGCCGCCCGAACGCAGATGAGCTCCTGACTCTGTCTCCCGGCCTTCCCCTCGCTTCTCCTGCCCACCTCCATCCTCCGCTTCTTTGCTGCTCCATCCCTCATTTCGTTCTTCTGAACTGCCCGCCGTTTCGTTTCGCTTTGTTTTCCTCCTTCAGCTCTCGCTGCTCGTCCTCTCCGTCCACCGTCCGTTTTATACGTGTCTCAAAATGCTGCATCATGGTTCCTGGACTGGGAGAGGAGATCGCCGGGACGTTAGCGAGTAACGTTAGTTGGTGTGGTCCAGGTGCAGACAGGTGGTATCACACGTCCCCATGGCGTTCAGCTTTTATCCGTGCTTGACTTTTAAAACGGATGACATCATCACTGACACCGTGCCATCCCATAATGACCTCGTACTGAAATGAGCAGATGGATTATCACTTTTATCATTCATCTGATTCATTCATTCATTATCCTCTACTAGGGTCGCGGGGGGGTTCTCCATGCCCATCCAGGGGAGAACGTTTCGGGCGCTGGCAGATACACCCAGAAGAGGGCACCAATCCATTGCTGGGCACACACTCACTCACACACACACTCTCTGGGCAATTTGGAGAATTCAATTGACTTTGATCCATGTTTTTGGACTGTGGGAGGAAACCGGAGAACCCGGAGGAAACCCACGCGGAAACGGGGAGAACATGCAAACTCCACCCAGATCGGGATTCTAACCTGGGTCGCAATGCTGAGAGGAGAACATGCTAAACCACTGCACCACCGGGCCACCCTCACCTGGTTCACCTGAAAGCACTTATAGAACAGCAAAGCAGTTCAATGATTGACAGTTTAGATCAAAGAGAAATGTGGCCAGTGGAACTGTGACCTGTTCTATCTCCTCCTCCTCCTCCTCCTCCTCTTCCTCCTTCTCCTCCTCCTCGCTTCTGAAAAGACTTTCCTCAAGATAGAAGTGAAGTTGATGAAGTGAAGTCACTGTGTTCACACCATTGTTTATTCGCGGAGTTCAGAACAACACACACAAACACACACACACACACACACACACACACGGTGGATGTTACGGCTGCTTATCCCTCTGTTTCATTCTTTATTAAACTCTCTGCCTCAAACTGCGCTGTCCGTCTGTGACCCCTCTCTGATCTGAACGATGATTAGCTTTTTATTTTATTTTAATTTAGATTTGATGACATCAAACTTCAGGTCCGGCTGACATCTGCAGCTGTGACGGCCTGTATGCTTCGGGAAAAAAAGGCTTTCTACAAGATTTTGGAGTGTGTCTGAGGGATTTTATAGCTCTTGTGTCTAGCAGGGCATTCATGAGGTCAGACACCGATGTTGGACCTCATGATCGACATTCTAGTTCATACCACATGGGTGCGATGGGGTTCAGTTCAGGCCTCTCGGGGTTTTTTTTGCTCTTAAACACATAGCCGAACATCTGTCGATGGTTCCTCCCTTCTGCACCGAGGCACAGTCATGCTGAAACAAAAATGGGCCTTCCCCAAAGTGTTTGCAGAAAGCTGGAAGCATACAATTGCCCCAAAATGCCCAACGTACCGAAAAAAACAACCCGACCTTTTCATATGGAGGACGAATGGCAGATCCCAACCTCAGTAATTCCGAATCGGAATTCCGAGCAGGAGATGTTGTGACTTTGGAGGCGGCGAATCAATCTGGATCCAGCTCTTTATTGTGAGATGAGTGACGTGTCACGGCAGCGTTTCACCACCTCCCGCCGCGGGCTTTGCGTCGTGATCCACGAGGCGCCGCTGACGGCGCTGACAGACGGCGTGCAGGGGCGGCCCGGCCCGGCCCGGAACAAAGGCCCGTTTGTGCTTCCATGGCGTTATCACATGATGGATTGAGCAGCTGTTTACCTGAAGCGTCCGAAACGCAGCGCGCACTCGACCCACAACCGGCTCCTCCTGCTCGGTGTTGATACGCGGCTCCTGGGGAGTGCAGATAAGCATCGAGCCTGAGTCTGAGGCGTCATTGTTGCATGAGGAGTCTTATCTGAGCCGCCACGACCCGTTTTCCAGCGACAAGTCGCTTCAAGAACGCCGCTCGTCCCTTTCACTTCTGAATGGAGAACACGGCCCGGCTCCGATCGGGGGACATGTCGCCGTGCTTCAAACAGCTTATGAATCACCCTAGACTGCCTGGCACCAGCAATCACGACAAAGTCAGGCTTACTGAGGTCCCGTGGTGCCGATGTAAACAGAACGCGAGGCTCCGGCGTTTTGTGCTGCCGCGTGATTGACTGAGACCATAATTGGTGAAATTAGCAGATGGTCGGAGGCTTCTAATAAAGTGCTCAGTCGGTGTGTGCGCTGCGGCAAAGCAGATGTGCACCGCAGTGATGTTTATGCGTCAAAGAAGGCAACTGGTCAGCTTTTACCTTTAGTCCGAAAAGAACGTTTCAACTCGTACATCCAGGGGAGAACGTTTAGGGCCAATCTGTCACTGGGCACACACTCACTCACACACACAGACTCTATATGGGGCAATTTGGAGCATTCAATTGACCTTGATCCATGTTTTTGGACAGTGGGAGGAACCTGGAGGAAACCCAGGTCAGGGCGTCTCCTCCAACAAACCCATCTGTGTGTACTCGGCCTTCCCTAAACTGCATACGGATGTCCAGAATACAGGGTCATGTGATTCTTTTTTTTTTTAATTAATTTTGGAAACATTATAATGATCGTCTCCGGTCAGGACGTTTAATCGATTCGATCAGAGCTGATTGTTATTAATGATTACTTTGGCGGCTCTGCTGCAGCTTAGTGAATGTTGGCACACATCATATCTGTAACGTGTTTGTGACCTCTGACTTTATTCATTACGGTCTGTTGTTCTGACTCATCATGTCATACAATCCCTAAGTTGAAAAGTTCATGGAAAGGGGGGGTAAATTTATGCAGGGCAGCTTATGGGAGCGACGGGACGCGACACAGGGGCTGTTTATGAAACAGACGTGATGGAGGGATGGTTCTGAACCCTTATCATTATCGACCTGATGATTGTAGAGCTGCGTTTGTCCACACGTTAACACAGGGTCTTTACACAGGGTCTTTACACAGTGTTGTTCCACAGTGTCATTACACAGGGTCATTACACAGGGTCATTACACAGGGTCATTACACAGGGTCATTACACAGGGTCATTACACAGGGTCATTACACAGTGTTGTTCCACAGTGTTGTTCCACAGGGTCATTACACAGTGTCATTACACAGGGTCATTACACAGTGTCATTACACAGGGTCATTACACAGTGTTGTTCCACAGTGTCATTACACAGGGTCATTACACAGTGTCATTACACAGGGTCATTACACAGTGTTGTTCCACAGTGTCATTACACAGGGTCATTACACAGTGTCATTACACAGGGTCATTACACAGTGTTGTTCCACAGTGTTGTTCCACAGTGTTGTTCCACAGGGTCATTACACAGTGTTGTTTCACAGGGTCATTACACAGTGTTGTTCCACAGTGTTGTTCCACAGGGTCATTACACAGTGTTGTTCCACAGTGTTGTTTCACAGGGTCATTACACAGTGTTGTTCCACAGGGTCATTCCACAGGGTCATTACACAGTGTTGTTCTACAGTGTTGTTCCACAGGGTCTTTATACAGTGTTGTTCCACAGTGTTGTTTCACAGGGTCATTACACAGTGTTGTTCCACAGTGTTGTTTCACAGGGTCATTACACAGTGTTGTTCCACAGTGTTGTTTCACAGG
>JAFMOD010000668.1:1730430-1784648 GCA_019802435.1 Corydoras maculifer
ACAGTGTTGTTCCACAGGGTCATTACACAGGGTCATTACACAGGGTCATTACACAGGGTCATTACACAGGGTCATTACACAGGGTCTTAACACAGGGTCTTAACACAGGGTCTTAACACAGGGTCTTAACACAGGGTCTTTACACAGGGTCTTTACACAGTGTTGTTCCACAGTGTCATTACACAGTGTTGTTCCACAGGGTCATTACACAGTGTTGTTCCACAGGGTAATTACACAGTGTTGTTCCACAGGGTCATTACACAGGGTCATTACACAGGGTCTTTACACAGGGTCATTACACAGTGTTGTTCCACAGGGTCTTTACACAGGGTCGTTACACAGTGTTGTTCCACAGTGTTGTTCCACAGGGTCATTACAGGGTCTTTACACAGGGTCATTACATACAGTCTTTACACAGGGTCTTTACACAGGGTCATTACATACAGTCTTTACACAGGGTCATTACACAGTGTTGTTACACGAAGTCGTTTCTTGGTGTTGTTCCACGGTGTTGTTGCCCAGAGCCTTTACCCGGGTCTGTAACCTGGTGCCGTTACCCCATGCTGTTGCCCTGTGCCGTTCCCCATTCATGATCACGCTTCATTCTGAGCTGGTTGAAGCTGTGTTTACATGAGGCAGCAGGTCAGAGTTCAATCCGAGCATCTGTGTGAAACACACTGTGTCTCTAAGTGCCTGATCATGTGACGGGTACATTTGTTATTAATTGATTGTGTGTGTGTGTGTGTGTGTGTGTGTGTGTGTGTGAGAGAGAGAGAGAGAGAGAGAGAGAAAGAGATCTGTGGTCACAGCTGCCGTGTTTTAAGAGCTCTGCTGGGAAACGGTTGGGAAACAGAAATGTGACTCATGATAAATCCAGGAACCCGGTGTACATTCAGACCTGACAGAACGCACGCACATGCGCACACGTACACACACACACACACACACACACACACACACACACACACGTACACACACACACACACACACACACTCGCATAGTCTACCACATCATTTATCTTAGCGGTTCAGTTCATCATGCCATAAATCACCATCAATTTATCTAACATGTCTTCAACAGACGATTGAATCCATGTGTGTGTGTGTGTGTGTGTGTGTGTGCAGGTTTGTATTCATTTATATGTGTTTTTCCGTGTGTGTGTGTGTGTGTGTGTGTGAACCATGTGTCTGTTGGTTTGTGTCGGGCTTGGTGTGTGTATGTGCGTGCGTGCGTGTGTGTGTGTGTGTATGCATTTTGTGCATGTCTTGTGTATTTATGTATGAGCGAGTTTGCACGTGCCAGGCGTGTGTGTGAGTGTGTGTGCACGTTCGTGTGTGTGTGTGTGTGTAAATTGAAACCAAAACATACAGGAGTACGGGGGAGGCTGTCTGTCAAAAGAACGCAACTTCAGGAAAAATAAATAGAAGAAAATTAAAGCGAAGAAGACGAAAGACGAGAGAGTGAAGAAAAAACAAGCTGCAAGAATCACAGACAGGACAGAAAAGACGAGCCTTCCCCGTCCCCGTCCCCGTCCCCGTCCAGAACCAGAACGATGGACGAGAAGCCTGATGACTGAGGGGATGACAGTTAAACAAAGAAAACCAAAAGAGGGAACATGACTGGGGACGGGGGAACGACGGGAAGAGGTGCAGGACGGGGGGGGGGGGGGGGGGGGGGGGGGGGTGCAGTCAGCCGTGTGGAACAGAGAGCAGGAGCAGAGGAAGTTCTAGGGACACTTGTTTGTGTTGACTGAGTTGTATGAGCTCCACGCTCGGGGGTTCTGCTCCAGAGAAGCTGCCTTCATCTCTTTATCACACTGACCAGGTTCTAAAGTGAGCGTTCTAACCTCTTTAACGCATAAGCATCAGGGCCTATCCCGGGCTCAGGCCCACTCTGTGGCTCCACAGTATTTTGGCGCATGTGTGGAATTCGTCCTGAAGGGCGCGTCAGGTTCTGGTCTCTGTTCTCATTCTCTGCAAGTCAGGGTTCAGTCAGGTTCTTCAAACTCACCTGGCCATGCCTTTAAGGAGCTGGATGTCTGCACTTGGGGGGGGGGGGGGGTAGGCTTGTGGTTGAGGAAACAGCCTTGCGACCTGAAGGTCCCTGGTTCAAATCCCGGTCCCACCAAGTACTACGGCTGAAGTGCACTTGGGCAAGTCACCTAACCCCCAATTACTCTCCAGGTGCCATGTAGTGCATCATGTGCTTACTTCACTCAGTGTGTGTGTGTGTGTGTATGTGTGTGTGTCACTGTGGAGGACTATAAATAGATCACTTTACTACCACAGTCATGCTGGAACAGAAACGGGCCTTCCCCAAACTGTTGTCAGCATGTGGCTTGTAGTTGGTGCCAGATTTTATTCACCTAAAGAAACGAGACTGAATAAAAACATTGGGTTTTTATGATGAACGGGTGTGTCCCAATAATTATTTTCCTCTGTACCGATAACCCCTAATTCTCCATTCCGCCCCCTTCTGGTCTTTGTCCCACAGCCTGGCTTCCCCCCGAGGAGAAGGAGGCGGAGACGGTGAGCGTGTGCAGCAGCGAGAGCTTCGCCGATCAGGGTTACGCGCCATCCGAGGGCACGGCCGACTCGCCGAGCGCCTCATCCGAGGACGCCGGGTCCCTGTGTCCCGACCGCTCGCCGAGCCCCGGACAGCCTCCAGAGGACAGCGATGTGGACGAAGGCTGTGCCACCTGGGGCTCACACCACAGGTACCATCACTCCATTCTGTTAGGTGGCAGAACAGCCATCCTATTGTTCTCTTGTCTGCAAGTCAATAGTTTAATTACCTGAGATGTCACCCACCCTAAATGGGGGGGGAGGTCAAAGGTCATGTTCGCAGGGGTGGATGTGGTACTCTGTCATACCTGAGGGGTGGATGTGGTACCCTGACATACCTGAGAGGGGGCTTGAGCTCTTTACTTCGAGTGCAATACACCATCCAATCAGGAAAGATGCAGCGGCAGAATCTGGTTGGCTTATCTAAAGATCACCTAAAGGTTCGAAAAAATGATGGGTTGCTTTCAGAGGACTTGTCCTCAGAGCATGTAGGTGGGATCATGTGACCCTCCGGCCTCACAAGACATGCTCAGTGTTCTAAATGATGGAACGCCACCGTGTGGTTCTTGTTTTCGAAGTCCAGGTGCTTTGTTCATCTCGTCTTCATCTCGTTATCTCAGACTTTCCTGGACGTTTTGTCCAACTCCAGCGCGGTGCAATAAAACGTTCTGTGCTTTCAGCGGAAACGCGGCGAGCGTTTATGTGATGCATCCAAATGGCGTGTATCCTTCGGCCGCAGCGGCGTGTCATCGAGGTCCGCTGGGTTTCTGATGTTTATTCTAGTTCTTCGAAGACGAATGACGAGGCGAAACCTCGCGGCCGGCGGTGCAGCGCCATTACGGGAGGACGTTGCGCGGGAACAGCCTGCACACTTGGCCGGACTTTTTCAACCGCGGCCTTGCGGGGCCCGAGGCGCCCATCGATTTCGTGCAGCCAGCTCGCGGCGTCGCCTCGAACCGCTTGCTGGATTTGGCTGCTCGCACGTCCAGGGAAGAACCCTCAGCCTTCCAGGAAAGAGACGCTAGTTAGTTATATATCCGCCGAGCACGTCTTTCTTATTCGGGGGTTCTCCGGGTGGGTTCCTGTGCCTCATCACCGTTACACAGACGGAACCGATGGATTTAACTTCATGCCACGAGACCGGAGCCCCTTCTAAAACACAGTGTGTGCAATCTAGGAATTTAACCCTAACCCTAGAATTTAATTTAATCTAGGATTTTAATGCAGATTTGGGATCTTTTGGATGGGTTTGCTAGAGGGGCGCTACAGGGAGGTAAGATGGGGGCGGTGGCGACATGTCCAGAGGAGGGATGAGGTTTATATCGGTACTGAGGATGGAGCCATGGAGGATGAGGTGATGGAGGACATGCAGGTGGTCGCGGTGAGAGCTGGTGGGTCCTAATGGGAACAGCTGTGGACGTGGACATGTTTCATAAACAGGAGTAGGAATTTATCTTAATTACGACAGAAAGATTAATGAGAGCTAAAGGACGATCCACTGCGGGTGTAATCAGCACCCCCTCGTTCAGGGCGAGTCCTCGTCTCTGAGGTCTGCTCTCCGTAGTGTCTGTGGATCTAGAACACATTAGCTCTTCATTATATTAACTCATCTCGTTTGTGTGTGTGTGTGTGTGTGTGTGTGTGTGTGTGTGTGTGTGTGTGTGTGTGTGTGTGCGTGCGTGTGCGTGTGTGTGTGTGTTATTTAACTCTGTAATGTGATGCCGGGCAGTGGGGACGCGCCAGGAGACGGCCAATCAGTCAAGAGACGGGACAGTCATGAGGACACCCAGTTCCATTTAACCCTGACGGGGATGGGCGCCGGCTTCCTGAATGGTAATCACAAGCAGCAGTGGTGCATCTGCACATTACACCGACAGGAGAGCGCCCCCAGCTGGAAACAATCACTCATCAGGAAGCGCATCTCTGACATAATGCCTATTTACCCTCATAATGTAGTAATCATTATTATGAACTGCATAGTTCCACTCCTTAAATCTGATTGGATAAGCCATTTGTCCAGCCGTGACATCATTAACATTAACACACTACATTATTTTCCCCATGTTTTTTATAAACACTGTTCTGTATTTTGGATGGCTCTAGACGGCAGTATTTGATCGTTAGGGTGTGTTTGTGAGTGTTTTATTAAAGCAATAAGACACAGGAGGTTGTGTATTATTGTGAATAAATCACAGTAAAGAGGTGGAACTGTGCTCCACTAAACTGTATTCAGAATAATGCCACGCCCTCTCGTACCTCCTTGCTTTATAACGTCATCACTCAAGTTTTTAAACAGCATTATTAACACTGCAGATCAAACTTTAAAAAATTCTCTTTTTTTCTGTTTCTTTAGTGAAATATAATTTTTACTCCATCTTTCCTCCGTGTTTGCAGGTGGCCACTCAGATAGACCGTCTCTATGTGCGGAAGACGAGATCCCCGTGTCCGTGGTCGACATGGACGTTCCCGTGACAGCCATTGACGACGTCCTTGATGACAGCGGCTCGGGTGTTGGTGCTTACAAAGCAGCGGCGTTACTCAGTGACTCCAGCATGCTACTGATGAACCTGCAGAACACCAACAACAACGCCCAAATGTCCGACAACGTGAGGGCGGGGCAGCGCCGGGAGGGTCGAGATCAGCCAGCCAGTCAGAAAGAACAGAAGTTACCCCCTAAGATTAAAGCTGAAGCAATGAACGAACCCAAAGCACCACAGAGGTCTCACAGGCCCTTGGTGTCTCCTGTTGCTAAAGATGCCCCAAAGGGCAACGTGAGTTCTTCAGGCAAGGACTCAAAAGGAGGATTACCTCAGAGCAAAATCACCCAGAACCCCATGTCCAGGTTTGGCTTGAAGACGTTCACCATTGTCCCCCCCAAACCAGTTGTACCCCCCCACACCCAGCAGCGAGTGGGCTCCCTTCGTACAGGTGCAATTAGGATTGATGAGTTTGGCAACATGGTCAAACATAGGGAGGCTCATGATCAGCCTGTTGAGAAAGACCAGGATGTAGGTTCTTCTTTCTTGGGCAAAGCCAAGGCCTTCTGGAGTTCAGCTGAGAAGCAGGATCCCGCACCTCCTACCAGCAAAGCCGAGATCGTGAGGGCAAGAGAAACCGAAACGCTCAAACCTGAAGCACCCGCTACTGTCAAGAGTCACGAGGAGAAAGCAAAAGTCTCTGAGTCAGCAAAACCTGTCACTGGGTCAACTGGCAACCTGGCGTCTGCTGTTCTGAAGAAGCTGGCCGTTTCAGATCCAGCTGAAAGCATGTTCTTCTCCGAGCAGAGGAAGAACGTCCTCATGCCTTCCAGGAGAACCTCCAGCCAGTACGTAGCTTCGGCTATCGCAAAATACTCCGGGAGCTCCTCGTCCGTAACAACTGGCGTCCCAGAATCGACTCCTCCAGAACCGTCGCCTGGTCTGGAAAAGCGGTCACCCCTCCAAGACCTCAGGCCTCCAGCATCGGCAAGCTCGGTGCACCACAACCTGGCTCCCCGACGCTCCCAGAGCTATCCAAGTCATGCAGCAGACCAACAAGAGGTCGCCAAGCAACCACCGTTCATAAGAAGCAGCAACGCTCCAAAGCCCAGCACGGTAACGACTGCGGAGCCCAAAGCCAGCCTGTCCTCTCCTAAAGAGAACACGCCCCTGAGAACGAGCCCAGCCAACGCCTTCCGTCCACCCGTGTCCAAAAAGCCAGAGATACCCAGTCCGGTTGCCCCTCCTGAACCCCTGTTCGGTCCGGTCAAGAAGTTTAAGCCGGTGGTCCCCAAGAAGGTGGAGCGGGAGACGTGCCTTCACAGTTCCCTGATGGAGGCTATTCAGTCCGGAGAGGGGATGGAGCGTCTCAGGAAGGTGCGGTGTTCCACCATGACCCGGTTCTCACCGCGTTCTCTCTGGTTGTTGCAGGACGGATGATGACACGCTCGTTTTAGAGTGTAATGGGGTGAATTTGGTTGCTATGTAAACAACGATACACCTAATTAACTGTCATGGAACCTTGTAAAAACATTTCAGTGGCAGTATGTTGCAACACGCCGCTGTTTCAGTGGCTGATCTTGGCAAGCGTTTAGAAACAGCAACAACTGCATATAGTCGAAAGTATTGGGACACACACACACACACACACACTACTCCTACAGGAGCTCCTATTACATCACAATCTAAACAGCGAGAGCATCATGTTCTTATTTAGCCCGAAGGTATTCGATGGCGTCGGCGCTCTGTGAGGCACAAATTATGCTGGGGCCTTCCCCAAACTGTTTTTTGTTTTCTGTCCCCATGCCCATCCAGGGGTGAATGTTTCGGGCGCTGGGCAGATACACCCAGGACAGGATGCCAATCTATATGGGGCAATTTGGAGAACTCAATTGACTTGATCCATATTTTTGGAGATCCCGGAGGAAACCCACACGGGGAGAACATGGAAACTCCAAAATGCTTGCAAATGCTATTTCACTTACGTCCTGTTATCCAATTAAGCTGAAACTTTGCACAATTGTTCATCGTCGATGACAACACATTAGTCAAAAAAATGACCAATTAATTAACTAATTAGTGGTAATTAGTTTGTCATTTTCTCAGAAATTGACTATTTTCTACAAAATTTTTTACTTCACAAGCAGAATTAATTTAGGATAAAATAATTTAATGTGATATACGGGTGATATAAAGATTTTTTAAAATATTTTGCTTGTTCTCTATAGCATAATTATCAGAATTAATAATTATAATAATAATTCAATTTTTTATAATAATAAGATATAATATTTATACTATTTAAAGCTTAATAATAAGATCAGATTATTTACATCACAGTTGTAATCTCGATGTCCTCCTCTCGCTCTTTATTGTTCTGTCATTGTTTTATTCCCAGGTTTCAGACTTCTCTGGCGTGAGCACTCTAAAGAGCCCGGCGAACGCAGAACCCGAGAGCGAGCGATCTGCCCTCCTGTCTGCCATCCGCGCTCAAAGTAACGGCACGCGACTGAAGACGGTGAGGTTCTAATCTTCATGGATCAAAGCTCTCAGTCTTAAATAATGAGGGTTTCGAGTTTTTGAATAATTAATTTTTATCCACACGTCATTTTGCCGCTGTCCGTCCATGCTCGAGAGAAACGATGGTTGCCATAGCTACTGTAATCCCTCATGTGATCCCCTCTGACCCTCACAGACCCGGTCCAAAGCAGCGGTGGAGCTGGAGCAGTTCAGGAAGGTGGAGAGTAACAGGGTGGATGGGAATGATGCGCCTTCCTCTAATCCTGCAGCCTCCTCTACTCCTGCACCCGCCTTCAATCCTCCCCCACCACCACCTCCTCCTGCCTTCAGTCCTCCACCAGCACCTCCCACCAGGCCGGCCGTGGTTCCGGCTGCGGGAGGAAACCCAGAGGCAGCGCGAGAGGCCATGCTGGAGGCCATTCGCTCCGGTTCCGGGGCCCGACAGCTTCGGAAGGTAAGGAGTTTCTTTTGGTGCTGCGACCTGCGATCTTGGTTGACGTGATTGAATTACTGACTGCTTTCTGTTCCTCAGGTCCCCGTCACGGTCAAAACTGTTAAAGTGAACGGGAGGCTGGGGATCATCCGGGCGTCGCCACCACTCTCACAACAGTAGAGACTTCCAGCTGCGTAGGGTCCAATTAGCCAAACTGCTCTCTGTGTTTTCCTGTTCAGCTTGGTCATCGATTTATTTGTTAATTTATTTGTTTATAGTTACCTGCTTCACTTGTTTTTCGTTATGTGCCAACAAGATTACTTTTAATAATTAAAAGGTAAGAATCATTTACTTATTCATTTACTCAAATTCCCTCTGCTCCAGAACTACAAAAAAACTCATAACTCACTGACAAACTCAGTGTGGACCTCTGCTGTTGTAGCCCATTTGCCTCAAGGATCAGGACTTTGGATTCCTAAGATTCAGCTTTTAATGGAATATCATTATAGTGAATCCACTGGTATGGCCTCAAAAGATCCAGTCACATGATCTACTCGAACCCAACTTTATTACCGTGAATAAGGGCGCACACACACACACACACACACACACACAGACAATCTCTCTATCAAATCATATGCAGTTGCTGCCAGTGGTAATCAGCATGACCACAAGCAGCCATCTCATGTCTCCATCTTTTTCTCTCACTCGTTCTCATATTGCACCTTAATTTCTCACAGTGTGAAACATGATGGATTGGATAACCAGGTTGGATTTTGGGAGCTATTTCTTCATTTTCAATGAACTTCACAGTTATGATGTTATAAAGCAGTAAGGTACGAGAGGGCGTGTCATTATTCTGAATAAATCACATAAAGAGGTGTTATTAGTCCTGATGTGTAGTGGAGTACAGTTCCACCTCTTTACTGTGATTTATTCACAATAATACACAACCTCCAGTGTCTGATTACTTTAATAAAACACTTAAAAAACACACTGTAATTAAAAACAAGGTTTGATTCAGAAATGTGTTTATTAAAAACAAAAACGTTAATAATCTGATCTCTAATGTAGGAATCCAAAGTTAAACCAATTTAATAAGGCATTGGGTCTGGTGTGTGAAATACATGGTATACTATATTCTTCCGATGTAGCCCATTCACCTCAAGGTGGTGCTTAATGAAGCAGACTTGCTGGAGCTGCAGAGGAACATGTCGTCCCTTATTAACCACCCAAAAATACCTTTCATTAAAACCACCCTAAATCATCCCACGCTTTTAAAAGAACAGTTTGCTTTGGTTCAGGCACTATATATTATTCAAATATTGACATTTCTTCTTTTCCACTTTATACAGCAGTATTTTTTGTATAATGAAGGAAATGGGATCATGAACACTGAACTTCAGATTCAGCGTGTGAGGTTCAGTGTGTAAATTAAGAATCTGATTGGTTTAACTGTACACTGACGTATTCAGTCTGTGATAGTGTTTGTTTATTATCAATACTCTGTTGAACCCGCCCATTGGAGAACCATGGGTTCTTCAATTTAAAACCCATGCAGGGCCCCAGTGGTCATGATGATGCGTGGGTTTGTTTATGGACCAAAAATCAGTGTAGTAGTGCAATATCATTGGCCCAATATTATATAAAACCACAACCACAGCCAAGTATCAGAATAATCATTTCATCTGTTTAATTAACTGATTTTTGTGCTAATCTAATGATTTTGATTCTAAAATACCACAAGGTGGCGGCGAGAAGGTTGTTTATTTCCTGTGAGGGGCTCGTCTGATATGTTTTAGCATTCACAGAACGACCGTATGGGTCAGCTAGGACGCACTGCGTTGTGCCACGTCGTCTATAATTTACAACAATGGAAGTATGACTGCTGTCTGAACGTGGGATTGTGATTGGGGGCGGAGCCAGTGGGGCAGGTGAGGTAGTGGATCTCACCTGTAAATAGATCTGAGAGAGCTCTCATTTGCAGCTCCACTTTCACACTGTAATATTTGTGTCGTGACTCAAACCTCATGCAGGCATTATAACTATTCACACATTCCTTATTATCTAATTTAACACTAATTAATCCTGAAATCATTTTAAATGTAAATGATTATCACTAAATTCAGCAACTTCAGCATTATCATCTGTAATGTATAAAGTCTTTAATCGTGTAAAATAGCGCTGTAGCAGAATCTTAATAGCTGTAACTACCGTCGACACCATGCTGCTAAACGCCTGATACTAACGGTGTAACCCTGACATTAACCCTGCGGTTTAAATCCGAAGGACAAATCAGGTAGAGCGAATGTAAAATGTTCTAAAGATAATAATTAATATTTATAAAGTCAACTGTATGACAGACCACCAAAGGTCTTGACAGGTCTGTGTTTAATGAGCTGTATTAGGGGACGTGTGATTGGATGTTCAGAGCTTGTATATTTTGTACCAATCAGGGGAGATTTGTTTTGAGTCCCGGCGACGCCCGCGGTGCGAGGACGGCTTCCAAAACCTTTGCTTTTGTACAATTATGGGACGAAGCTTTAAATGTTTGCACAGAAATGTAGACACGAGTTTTGAGTTAATAAAGCATTTTGTAATTGAACGTCTCCTGCGTGGATCAGGAATCCTGGGGGTTAAAGCTTCCCTCATTAAATCAGCATTTAAAAACGGAGGGGCGTTGTATTCTGCACAACATTAATATTTTGATTTCTGTTTATTCGCTGCCTTATGGCTTGTGATTTATTTTTTTTTTTTTTCTGTAATTTAATGTGAGTTGTTCGGATGAGGGTGGCACAGTGGTTGGCATGTTCTCTCAGCGCTGGGGATCCCGGTTCGAATCCCAATCTGAGTGAAGTTTGCATGTTCTCCCCGTGTGCGTGTTGGTTTCCTCTAGGTTCTCTGAATTTCCACTTATAGTCCAAAAACATGGATTTAAGGTGAATTGCAGGCTCTGAATTGCATATAACGTGTGTGTGTGTGTGAGTGAATGTGTGTACAGTGATAGATTGGCGTCCTGTTCTGGGTGTATCTGCCCAGCGCCCGAAACATCCTCTGGATAGGAATGGGGAACCCCCCCCCCCCGCGACCCTAATAGAGGAAGAAGCGTAAGATAATGGATGAATATTAGAATTCTAAAAGTGCTGTGAGGACAGACCTATTGGAACAGACCTTGATTTTATATCCTATGTTATTTTTGATAACTGTACGTCTGAACAGTTTGGGGAAGGCCTTCTTTTGCGGCATGACAGTCAGGTCCATAAAGGCATGAGCGTGAGAGAACTTCACTGACTGAACTTCACACAGAGATCTGAACTTAACCCCATTAAACACCGTGGTGGCAAACTATACCCGACTCTTTTCGTCCTACATCAGCACAACTTCCTAACAAAGTGGAAGCTGTGATGGCTGCAAGGGGGGGGGCAACTTTCCAATTAAAGGTCATTAGAAGTCCCAATACGTTTGTCTGTATGGATTAGAGAAGGTTGTCTGTCTTGTGCTGGTTTTAAACTCTTTCTCCGTGTGTTGTCTGCTTTGCTGGATGGTTTGCAGCGTTTCCTGCGTCTGTGTCTGTTGTACTGGAGAGCGGCCCGGCGTGGATCAGTTACCGGCAACGTCCGATCATTACGATTCCGATCTCAGTGAGTCATCCCTCACAAGCCTTCAGCGCTGACGCGTCGCTTCTTATTCCTCACTTTACAGCTGCAGACTTTATGACGTGATTAATAAACGACAAGCTGCCTGCTGTGTTTACAGTCGGCTCACCGGCCTTCAGAACCAGAACACACAGAACCATCCATCCATCATCTTCTGCTTTATCCTCTACCAGGGTCGCAGGGGGGTTCCCCATGCCCATCCAGGGGAGAATGTTTCACAAACACACTCTATATGGGGCAATTTGGAGGATTTAATTGCCCTTGACTTAGTGGTTAGCACGTTCGCCTCTCAGCGCTAGGGATTCCCGGTTCGAATCCCTATCTAGGTGGAGTTTCCATGTTCTCCCCGTGTCTGTGTGGGTTTCCTCTGGGTTCTCCGGTTTCCACCCACAGTCCAAAAACTTGGATCAGGTCAATTGAATTCTCCAAATTCACCAGCGCAACAGGAGGCAGGAGAATGCTGCGACTACCCCATGATGCACAAAGAGCTCTCCACGTCTTTAAACATCCCTCTGAGGACGGTTCCGGATTTTTTAGAAGACACGGAACGTCAGCGGCACAATCAACATTCGGCTTTTCTGTCTGACGAAACTACCTGCATCCCGAGGATATCGATTCAGGAATCCACAAAGAGACCAATTACCAGTTTAAAGGTAAAAAAACCACGGCTTTATGGCTGAAGTTGCTCGGTGACGAGGTTCTCCCGGCGTTTCCATCAGACTGAGGTCACATTTGAAACTCGCAGGTCTCGGCGTCTGAAGCCAAATGACGACGGAGCAGATCACATATTTCTGTGGGTTCTGAAGTGCCATCGTTCCCTTAACCGAAATGTTCTGTTCCCCGGAGGTCGAGATGTTAAGGAGCATTAGCTGGATGCGAGACTCTCGGGAGGTTCTGGGTATCATTGGCCGCAGATTCTTCCTGAACCGCAGTTCCTCTGTTGTGCAGAAGCTCAGACTCGTTTGTGGCCGCTCTGATCCGCCTTGGGAAACAGTTCCAACGACGGCACGGTTCCAGAGAATGGGCTGAAAGTAGAACTTTAGATCATATCTTAGGACTCCGTGTTCTAGATTTGCCCTTTGTGTAATTGGGTGCTTACTGAACACAGTGATGCCTTAATTATCAATTATTTATTATTTATTTATGCTTCGAGCTGCTAATCCTGATTTGGTCACTAATGGTGCTGGGGCCGAGGGGGGCCACCTCAGACAGGTCTCCAGTCCATCTCAGGTCAGACACCGGTTCACATTAAGAAGACATGTCGTTTTTAAAAGGTGACCTGGGTTACATGCGTTTGGCGGGTGAGAGGATTTTGGAGTCAGTGGATGAGACATGGGAGAACATGAAAACTCTCCATTCTGAATGGAATATTGCTGCTATCTCTCAAAATCAATTGCAGAAGTCCTAACCAGTAGTTTCGTTCAGTTCCACTCTACGGCTATTTGAAATCAGACAGTTTAGGGAAGGCCCTTTTTTCAAACAAAGCCCTGATCTTAACCCCATCCAGCAACTTTGGGATGAACTGGAACAGAGATTCATCTCCAACGTCAGCTGTTCCAATGAACAGGTTCCCACTGACACGCCCCCATATCTGTCGGTGTAGACTGGATGTTCAATTGATGTTCTCACGTTCTCATGTCAGTTCGGTCGAGTTTGTTTGTGCGCTGGTCTCATGGAGATAAAAGTGGCACAGGCTTTATTTGGTCGGACCACATTTAGAGCGAAACCACTTGGAAAAACACCATGTCCCAAATGCCTTCATCAGGTCAGGACTCAGAACCCGTCCCCTCAGTGTTATTCAGTACATTATTCAGTACATTATTCAGTACGTCCAGGCACTGGGTCCAGACGCAGAACCGTGACCTGAGCAGTTAAACTTCACATTACAGAATAAGAGTCTTTATTATAGCAGGCTATGAGTGAGATGTGGGTTGGAATGAGGTTGAGCCGTAAAAGGTCAGAATATAAACCTCTCGAAGCCGCAAAAAGCCTTGAACAACCGGTCCATCCAGAGCCGAGAAGTTCATGGAAGCGCGAGTCCCGGGGCAAATGCGTCACGCAAGATTTCCCAACCCACTTTCTGATTACAGATGAGGACGATAAGCAAAGCGGCAGCAGTCAGTAAAGCACCGTAGAACCAGCTGAACGCAAACCTTTACATCTGTGCACATGCTCATCCATCCCGGGGTCTAATCGGCCAATCGGGTGGCGGCAACGCTGTGTGATCTTTAAGCAACAAATTATGGACAGTATTAGGGATCACCCATTGATTATGAAATGCATGGGGTTCTTTGATTAGCACGTTCGCCTCTCAGCGCTAGGGATTCCCGGTTCGAATCCCCATCTGGGTGAAGTTTCCATGTTCTCCCCGTGTCCGTGTGGGTTTCCTCCGGGTTCTTTGGTTTCCTCCCACAGTCCAAAAACATGGATCAAGTCAATTGAATTCTCCAAATTGCCCCATATAGAGTGTGTCTGTGTGTGTGTGTGTGTGTGTGTCCAGTGATGGATCAGCGTCCTGTCCTGGGTGTATCTGCCCAGCGCCTGAAACGTTCTCCCCTGGATGGGCATGGGGAACACCCCGCAACCCTAATAGAGGATAAAGCGGAAGATAATGAATGAATGAATGGGGTTCTTTGAGTCCCGTTATCTAGGGGGTTATAACCTCAAGTACCTTTCAGCTTCGTGGAAAACCCAACCAAGACCCATGTGCTTAGTGTGAAGATCCACGCTGAGGTTCGTAAGGGGGTCAGTGGGACCAGTTCGAATTAAGGGTTCATGGGCTACGACAGCTGAAGACCAGACTGGATTTTAAAATGTATTATGCGTGCAGGTTGGCGATGCGGATCTGCGATCGAGAATAGATCTGTGGAGGCCATGATCAGCCGCCTCTCAGTCACAAATCGGCGATTGATCGAGGCTCCACGTCACATGGTGGTTTTAATGTAATGGATATCCACATTAAAAGGTATGAGGGTGTGAGCAGTATGATTAAAAGTTCATTGCTGATGTATTTATAGAGACTTTAGTCCAAGATTAAAATAGAACTACATTTCATTCTTCTAGAGACCAAAACAGGAAAGACTGCATGATTAAAGAGGACGTTACGGTCTGACAGATTTATGTGAAGGTAAGCCAGTCTGGAGGGGGGGGGGGGTGATCATCTCTTTTTATTGTGCAAGAAGCTGTCTACCGTCTGCAACTAGAACAACAATGTCTATATAATCTGTGGAGCTGGTATTATAGATGATTATATTAAAAAAAAATTTTACTTCATAAAATATTTATTTTATAAAGTGTATATATATATATATATATATATATATATATATATATATATATAGTGTTTAAGTGATCTATTCTTCCCACATTTAACATAGATGGCTATGCAGTGCAACACACACACACACACACATTGAGTGAAGTGAGCACAAGTGCCAGGGAGGCATTTGGTGCCTGGGGAGCAATTGGGGTTAGGTGCTATGGTCAAGGGCCCTTAAACCATAGTACTCGTTGGGATGGGGGAATAGAACCAACTGCCATTATCTATGTATGTATGTGTGTATGTATGTATGTATGTGTGTATGTATGTATGTATGTATGTGTGTATGTATGTATGTATGTATGTGTGTATGTATGTATGTATGTGTGTATGTATGTATGTATGTGTGTATGTATGTGTGTGTGTGTGTGTGTGTGTGTGTCCTCCCTGCTGCACCTGTTTTTTTTCCAGGACACTGTTTTCTGGGAATAAAACCATACAGTAGATGAATGTTTTATTTCCATTTTTAAAATCTTTTAATGATCGGTGTCGGTCTGCAAATCCACCGAGAAACTGATCTGAAGGTCTGATCTAAAGATCTGATCTGAAGGTCCCTCTCTCTCTCGCCTTATAAATAAACACGCGCGCCACGCTGCCCCTCAGCTCGGCCAGCATGTGCCAGTGGGGGTGTGGTCACAGCGCGGACGGTAATAGGCTGGCGGAGGGGCGGGGGTCGCTCGATGGGCGTGGTCACGTCGGGAGCAACTTTAGAGCGTCAACAGACGCACATTTCGGGCAGGCGCGACATTCTCTGCTCGGCATTCTCACCAGCAGCTCGCATTTCACTGACTGAGGGATTACAGAGCTGCCCCCCGCTGCCGCCCGCTGCCTCCGCACATGACTGCCGCCCAGGCCCCGCCGCCGCTCCATCACACTGCAGGTATGACGCGCTCTGTGATGGCTGGGCTGCTTTTAGGGGGTTGACTTTTAGAACGTGGTTTTAACCTTTAACTCGGGACATGATGCGGCTGTAACATTTGTTTATTCTGCAGTGCGAATGCTGGGAATTCTGTTCATACAGAAGAACACGTGTGTGAGGTCGGGCACTGATGTTAGATCAGAGCTGATCATCTCTGCATTAGTTTAATATTTGTTCAACGTTTATGGACACAGTTATGCCGGAACAGGGAGGAAAGTGCCTTCCCTAAAATGTTTCCATAATATTACATAATAAATAATAAGTTCTGGGGCTGCACGGTGGCTTAGTGGTTTTTGCATGTTCTCTCAGCAATCTGTGTGGAGTTTCCATGTTCTCCCCGTGTCCGCGTTCTCCAAAATTGCCCCATATAGAGTGTGTGTGAGTGTGGGCCCGGCTAAAGATTGGCGCCCTGTCCCGGGTGTATCTGCCCAACGTTCTCCCCTGGATGGACATAATAGGCACACGGTGAGGATGCAGAGGGTTGATTATAGATGCACATATATACGATCTTAGTGATGGGGGGGGGGGACGCTGTGTGGAATGTTTGATTCATTTTTTTAATTGCTTGTTCTTGTTAGTGTGGTAGGGGATAGGGGCCTATCCCAGCCCTGACACATCAATTACAGTCTGTAACTGTCGACCTACAGTTCGTCTAAAGTTCAATGAGTGTAGAAACACGGGACCAGAAATTGTTCATACTTTTTATTTATATTTAATATAATTTCAGCAGGTGGCACGCCTCACAGCACTAGGGATTCCCGGTTCGAATCCCCATCTGGGTGGAGTTTCCATGTTCTCCCCGTGTCTGTGTGGGTTTTCTCCGGGTTCTCCGGTTTCCCCCCACAGTCCAAAAACATGGATCAAGTCAATTGAATTCTCAAAATTGCCCCATATAGAGTGTGTGTGTGTGAGAGTAAGTATGTGCCCAGCGATGGATTGGTGTCCTGTCCTGGGTGTATTTGCCCAGCGCCCGAGACGTTCTCCCCTGGATGGGCATGTGGAACCCCACAGCGACCCTAATAGAAGATAAAGCAGAAGATAATGAATGAATGAATAATTTCAGCATCATTTTACAAACATCCCGTTTGTGCCGACAGCACGCTCACGTGACCGGCCCGGTTCTCCATCATCACTCAGAACCTCCACCCGCTCAGATGAGCGTTCTGCAGCGCGTGCTGGAGAACCTCAGCGGCTCTGGTGTTTATTTGCAGTGTTGGAGTCGGTGCTTCGTGTTTTGTGATCACGTGGAAAACATCAGCGTCCCGATTTCCTAACTCTTTTTTTTTTTGCCTGGAAGCGCCGTTTCATTCTGAAAAACCCGAACCCACGTCATCATGACGTGTAAACACGCGGACTCGCCCTGAGCCCTCGTTTTTATATGTTTGTGTATTATTGACTCGGTGATTAAATAATGCGGCGCTAATCCCGCCGGTCACGTGATGTGGGCCTGGCTGCTCTGAAGGTGGAGGGTCGTAACCTCGAGTCCACCGAAGCTGTCAGCGTGGACACTGGAGCAAGGGCCCGAACCCTCATTGTTCCTGTGTGTGTGTGTGTGTGGGGGGGGGGGGGGGTGTATCATGGGTGACCCTCTGCTCTCACCCCCAACCATCAAGTTAGAATAAAAGCGTCCACACAGTGATGTAACACATACTGTAACGCTTTATTATGTTGAAAAAACAAGTGAAAAAAAAATTATACAAAATACTACGTGTAAAAGTATAAAAAAAAAACTTCCTTAATTATTTATATTTTATATGACTTAGAGTTATAATTATACTATATAACTATAGTATTCCTAGTTTTATATTCAGTCACATTGCCATAATAATAATATTCTGAGACTGGACGGCGAATAGTCCACTAACCCAAAATGTCCCGGTACCATTGTTAGATTAGATTAGATTAGATTCACCTTTATTATCATTGTGCAGAGTACAAGTACAGGGCCAATGAAATGTAGTTAGCATTTAACCTGAAGTGCAATATTTACATGATTTACATACAGTGCATTAATTACAGTGACTGGTGCATCATCCTGTGATCACTGAGGAAGGATTATGGGATGACTAACAAACTGCACCAACAGATGACCTACTGTCTCTGACGTCATAGGGTGGATGTGTCTATTGGAGTGATCAGTGAGTGGGTACGAGGTATAAAAAGCACCTCCGTGTCTGATCCACCACCATGTCGGTGTGTAACTGCAATTTTACCCACCACCCAAAATACTCCTGCTCTGTAGGGGGTCCCAATGTTTACAGTACAGAATGAAGAGGACTACAATCTGTAAAACTACAAACTCAATGGACATTGAGTTTTGAATCTAATAAATGTTGAGATTTCCGTTTAAGGCGGCACGCTGGCTTAGTGGTTTAGCATGTTCTCCTCTCAGTGCTGGGGAGTCCCGGTTCACATCCCAATCTGGGTTGAGTTTCCATGTCCTCCCCGTGTCCACGTGAGTTTCCAACCGGGTTCTCCGGTTTCCTCCCACAGTCCAAAAACATGGATCAAGGTGAATTGGCTGCTCCAAATTGCCCCATATAGAGTGTGTGTGAGGGAGTGGTAGATAATGGATGGATTCCTAGTTTAATTCATCCAAATTTCCAAATTCATGTTGGTACAGTGATGAGGTTAGACGTTGCGAGGGGCTTCTTTCTGTCTGTTTGCTGGAGGCGATGATGAAGAACGGAATGAATTGTTAGTTTTTAGTAAATTGTCACGCCTCGCGGGGCGGCGGTGCCGCTTCGCACGTAGACAGCCGGTCCCGCGGTGCGCGAGCGATCCCGGCGCGGGACCGTGTGTCGGGACGGGCGGGGCCATCGCTGCGGGTGGGCGGGGCTATCGCTGCTGGTGGGCGGGGCCTCGCTGGTGGGCCAGTCAGCTGAGCGAGCGTCCGGTCCGGTGCCGCTGGAAAAAACACACAGTGCAACTGAAGGCGCTTTTTTGACAGAGGACTGCGCGTTAAACGCCACTAAGGTAATTTAAAAAAAAGCCGGAGACGTTCGTTGCTGTTATTAGACGTCAAAAGCCGTCACCAGCCGCCGGCGCTCGGCTGTTCTTTGAGCCGGTGGGAGGTGGTCGAAGTTCCAGCGTTTGGTGGGGAACACTAGGGGCGTCGCGCTGCGTGTGCGCGCGCGCGTTGCTTTGATACAATGTATCGCGTATGCTCGCGTTTCCGCTGTAACAATGTAACGTTCGTTACTTTAATGTAACGCAATGGAAACCGACAGCGTTGCAGCGTCACGGCTTTCGGTTCACATCGACGCTGCAATCGCAAACTTGCTCACGTGGTCGGCCGGCGGCGCGCGCCGCAATTAACGAACAATTCTGCGGCGTGTTTTTTTTTTTATTCCGTCTGTCGATTTCTTTGTTTTTATTTTAACTGTCGTCGTTGCCGCGATGCGAACAGTTCAGACCGCGCGTTGAATTCTAACTTGTTTGTGTTTTGTGTCTATGGGCTTTAAGTTAACAGCTTCGCCGGTGAATCGATTCTCTACCAGGACGGTTCATTTAAGCCGCTGGTTGGCGAGTCGACTCGTTTGGACTCGTTGCACATCGAAATGCGATGTTAAAAAATCCGACCGGTCCCCAATCGTGTTTATCTTGTTAAGCGACGTGCTGACGTCACAGTTAATAAAGTGATCTATTGGCCCACTGTTCTTGCACACACAAAGGAATTTGTCCTCCACATTTAACCCATCAGTGCAGTAAAGCGCACACACACACACACACTGAGTGAAGTGAGCACATGTGCCCGAAGCTGTGGGCAGCCCTTTAATCGGGCAATCAGGGCCCTTCTACTCAAGGGCCCTTAAGCCACAACACTTGGCGGGGCCGGGAATCGAACCAGGGACATTTGGGTCGCAAGGCTGTTTCCTTTCCCTGCCCCAGTACAGAATTAATGACAGAAAAGTTTATAAAAACCTTCGGGAAATTAATGTATTGTATTTCACGCATCAATACGAATGTGAAGCGCTCAGAGGTGTGTGTTATTGTCAATAATGTCACGGCTGGACAAACGGCTCTACGACTGCCCCTGTCTGTCAGTTTGAAACTAATAAACTAAGGTTTACTAGTTTCAAACTTTAGCTGCAGTGTTAACGGCAACACATTTTTAATGAATTACTGAATGACCACATAACGAGTTTAACGTCAGAGCTTATGACATGCTTGTAAATTACAGGCGTTATATTTCTTTCAAAGGGTGTAGCGCTGCCTTTTGTTTTTTAATTCTTGCCTACTAATTAACGTCAACACATGTCTCACAACTAGACACCGCAGAGACACACTGCAGTTTTATAGTAAAAGTGTCTGCTAAATGACCAAATGTAAACAGTAATTTAATGTCACGTTTTTAATGTTAAACTTTCGTGTATTTGTCCATGTGATGATGCAGAGCTGGTCTGAGGTTTGAGGTTGTTTTGAGGTTTTCAGTCCTCTGTTGGCTTTTTAATGAGAACCTCTGCGTTTCTGTTGATCTTAAGGCCTAAACTACCTGCGAATCAAACATTTGTTGGCTTTTAAGCACGATTTTATAGTTTTTTTTGTTGCTCCTTTGAGTCCAACGTACCACATAATCAAACATTTGTGGGGATTTGAGCGTTTACGCCGGTCCTCACTTCTTAATAAGTAACTTGGCATTTTGAGGTTTAAACTTAAACAGGTTTTTCTAACAAGGTTCAGTTTAATACAGTTATAGTCCACCGTTAAGATACTTATTATCTTCCCCTTAATCCTCTAGGGTCGTGGGCGGGTTCCCCATGCCCATCCAGGGGAGAAAGTTTCAAGTGCTGGGCAGAGATACCCAGGACAAGGCACCAATCTATCGCTGGGCACATACACACACTATATAGGAGCAATTTGTAGCATTTAATTTACCTTGAATCCTCGTTTTTTATCTTCATTGGTTTGTTTCTCTTCTTTAGTTCAATGGGATTGATTGATTTGGCGTCAACAAACCAGCAGACCAATAATCCATATCTCAGGAAACTGGAGGAGAAGCTGAACCCAGTGTTAAGAGTTATTAGTTAATGGTTAATAAGTGTGTTGTTCGTTATCTCACTCTGATAAACGTCTGATAAACGGGAATTTCTGTTCATATTTAAGTGGTACGTGGACGTACGTGTTGTTCTGCTGTGAGCTGCTGTGTTTATTTATACACAGATCATATTTACAGGCTTAAGGCAGCGTGGTGCTTCAGTAGGTTGCCATGCTGCCTCACAGAAAGAAAGCTGTGGGTTCACGTCTCATTGGGCTGGGTCTGGCTTGTGCTTTGTTGAGTTTGTAGGTTCTCCCTGTGTCTGTATGGGTCTCTTCTTCTTCGGCGGACATGTGGCAGGCTGTAGAGGTCGCCATGAAGTGTACGAAATTCTCTAACGTGTCCTTACAGCTCGCGAGGCCATAGCACGCCACCATTTTGCTCTTGGGACACTTTTAGAAAACTCTCTGAGCCCGAATTGAGAAAATGCAAAAAAAAAAAAAAAAGATCATTGTTTTACCTGAGCTAAAAATAGAGCGATTATCTAAAAACATCTGAGTGTAAGCTGCAATAATCCACAAATAATAAAAGGACTAAAATAACGCGTGGAAGTATTAAGACCTGGCATTAAATTTACATTAGGAGGTCCAAAGTACCAAGTGTGTGTGTGTGTGTGGGGGGGGGGTTCATAGGGGCAAAAATATGTGCCATACTGGGGAACAAAGAAAGCATTTAGCTCTCGATGGTCCAAATTTGAACAATTTACAATTTGGAAGGTGTTAGGAAGCGTTTAAACATCCAGACTGAGGTTTTTCCCGCGTCTTCTGAAATATTAATATACATCATTTTTTATTTTGGGGCGGCACCGCTGGCTTAGTGGTTTAGCACGTTATCCTCTCAGCTCTACGGTGGGTGGAGTTTCCATGTTCTTCCCGTGTCCGCGTGGGTTTCCTCCGGGTTCTCCGGTTTCCTCCCACAGTCCAAGGTCAATTGATCAAGGTCATGGATCAAGGTCAATTGAATTATCCAAAATTGGCCCATATAGAGTGTGTTCATGTGAGTGAGTGTGTGCCCAGTGAAAGATTGGCCTGGGTGTATCTGCCCAGCGCCCCAAACGTTCTCCCCTGGATGGGCATGGGGAACCCCGCATCCCCCCCCTGCAACCCTAGTAGAGGATAAAGCGGAAGATAATGGATGGTTTTTTTATTTTGGACCATCAACCTGTTTAGGAGCTTGTCGTGCCGCAGCAGGACAAGAGTGTTTCAGAGTGTTGTCCTGTAGATTCTCTGAACGCTCTGTTTAGAAACATGTGATGATTTATTAAGGTATTTCGAGGTTGTGATGTCATAATTTGACCAAAACGGCCGACGTCATTAAGTTGGCTTCCTTTAAAAACTGCAGGTCCTACAGCTGGGTTTCGGCCGGCGAACAGGCAGCGTGCCATGTGCAACCACCGCACCGCACCCCTCCCCTCCCCCCAATCTAAGTTCCCTCAGTATGTACCGATGCATTTTTTTTTAAACACAAACATGAGAATTGTGGGCCCGCAGCATGACGGGGGCCTTTATGTTCCACGTCTCCGCGGCTTGTCATAGCTCAGCGCAACTGTGTGAAGCGGCGAGGCGCATTCCATTCAGCCTTGCGTCAGTTTGCGAGCATTCAGAGCAGCCTATACACCACTAATACCCCGTGGGACACCAGGAGCACGGAGTCCTATAGACGTGGATGGGCGGACCCTTCACACTATTCAGTGGAAATCCCCGCTGGACCCTCTTTTATATTTTACTGTTCTAATCAGACTCTCCTGTAAAAATGGAAGAGTTGGAATTTTAATGGGCTAATTAATTTTTCTAGGAAGGCTTAGTGGTTTAGCATGTTCTCCTCTCAGCCCTAGGGATTTCCGGTTCGAATCCCCATCTGGGTGGAGTTTCCATGATCATCTCCGTGTCCGCGTGGGTTTCCTCCGGGTTTTCCAGTTTCCTCCCACAGTCCAAAAAACATAGATCAAGTCAATTGAATTCTCCAAATTGCCCCATATAGAGTGTGTGTGTGTGAGTGAGTCTGTGTCCAGTGATAGATTGGCACCCTGTCCTGGGTGTATCTTCCCAGCGCCCGAAACGTTCTCCCCTGGATGGGCATAAGGAACCCCCCCTCCCGCAACCCTAGTAGAGGATAAAGCGGAAGATAATGGATCGGTGGATGAAACGTTTGAAATCAGTGCACACTGTAAGATGGATGGTAGTACAGGAGCCTCCAGGTCCAATTTCCAGGGGGCCCGTCTTCTTATACGCTTCATATCTGTCCACGTGGCCGAAAGAGTCCATTTTCTTTGAACGCTGACACCGAGGGCTTCCGTAGGCGTCCGCGTCCGGTGACTCGCTCCAGCCCTTGAATTAAATTCTGTATTTGAGTTTAGGAGCTCCTCTGCGCCGGTCTTCAGGCGGTTCGGATGGTTCCTGTTCTTGCGCAGTCCCCCGGACTTTGACCAGCTAATTGCTACGTAAACATTTAGGCTATTTATTGTGAGTGTCCATCTGCTAGGCCTCGGTTCTCTCCGGCAGCTGGGCCTCTCGACGTTTACTGCCCATTTGCGCAAGTGCACTCCCCTCTCGCTACGGCCTCGGGTCGTTCCCAAAAGGAAGCGCCGGCCACGTGATCGCCTCTAACACTGAGGCAAAGCCCCAACCCCCCTTAAGAACCCCGGTAGCTACCTGTTGGCCCTCCGCTGGCCTGTCTATTTCTGTTATCTAAGCCCTGCCTTCTGGCGTGAAGGTGCAGCAACACGCTCGTTTTGCCTCCTGGCCGGGATTAACCTCTTAAGCGCGAGGTTACACGCGTTAACCGCCGAGGCTACGTGTGAAAAGTCACGGCTCGCCAGCCGGCCACTCGTCCTGGTTCTCCTGAAAAGTAACGTGCTACACATGACTTAGTGGCTGCCCACAGGTCGCAGAATAACGGATGGACGTTTGCAGGCTACGCCTTTGCTACGTCAATAAAACAACAAAAAAACCCAACAGGTTTAAGATCAAGGCTCCCGTCCGTTTATCTCCATCGTGTTTTGGTTCGCACAGATGCTATCAGGGAGCCTTCCCTTCAGCCCTCTCTTCCCCACCATGTCCTACTTGTGTGCACATGTGCGATGGCCTAGATTTAGACCCTAGCTTAACAGATCTGGGACTGAAGGAGTCACGGCACATCAACTCTAAACCTGTCAGCACTGTTGTAAGTTGACACTTGTGCTTTTTTTTTCTTTTCTTTTTTTTCTCTTCTCCCCTCCAGCGGTCGCTGAGCTACAACTTCAGTGTTGTCGTAGGGTTTTGTCGCAATTAAAGACTCTTTATTGTGTCGCCTTACTCTGGAACGCCTAAAACGGGAACCCCTCTCGCCCGCTAAATACAGCCCATAGAACCTGTGAGCCGGACTCCAGCAAACTGTTTTGTGACACGGCTTCGAGAGACCGTTCATTCATCCCCCTGGGTTTGTGCTAAAGTGGGGGTGGGGGTGTTTAGTGGTTTATGCAGCGTTAACATCAAGTTACCACGTAGCAGATAACAGAATGAAGGTTCCTTCGGCAATACATCCCTCCATCCATCCATCCATCCATCCATTATCTTCTGCTTTATCCTCTATTAGGGGTTCCCCATGCCCATGCCCATGCCCATGCTTATCCAGGGGAGAACGTTTCGGGTGCTGGGCAGATACAGCCAGGACAGGGTGCCAATCTATCGCTGAACACACACTCACTCACACAGACACACTCTATATGGGGCAATTTGGAGAATTCAATTGCCCTTGATCCATGTTTTTGGACTGTGGGAGGAAACCGGAGAACCCGAAAGAAACCAACGCTGACACTGGGAGAACATGGAAACTCCACCCAGATGGGGATTCGAACCGAGAATCCCCAGCACTGAGAGAAGAACATGCTAAACCACTAAGCCACCGTTCCGCCCCTTCGGCAATACAAATGAACGCATTTATGTCCATTTTTGTGTTTTTTGAAATATTACTCGTTCGTCCGGCGTGGGTTTGGTATCAGATGTTTAAATATCAAATCCATAGACAGATCAGGATCCGATCAGCCGGCTCGGACCATCCGAGTCTGCGGGAAGCCGGCGGGTTTCATAAGCGGGAGTGGTTTTGGAACGGCGGAATCGCTGAGCGGCCCGTCGCAGTAATGCAGGAGCTGGATGATTCCTTTCCAGGAATCGATCTGCTGAAGCGTGTCGATTCAATTTCTCAGAAGCAGAGAGCTTTTAGCGTTGCCCCGAGCACGGCGGACGTGCCCCATCAGAACCGACCATAACAGCAACCAGGAACTCAGCTCGTCCTCCCCCCCGCCGGGGCGCGAGGCGAAGGAGTTCACTGTCCCTGACCTTTGCCTGCAGACGGAGAACCGACTTTTGTGTGTGTGTGTGTGTGTGTGTGTGTGTGTGTGTGTGTGTGTGTTTGTATGGAGGGCAGTATCAGGTGGGTCGGGGAGCACAGGCAACACCTCTCCACCTCTTTGCCGGCCTGAAGTGGATGTGACCTCACCCCATCTTCCTTTAAGGGTGTGTGAGTGGGTGAGAGCCTGTCCCTGTGGATATAGAAGGACATGAGTGTATTCGGGGGTAAGTTTAGTGTGGGGCAGTCGTAGACTTGTGTTAAGGAACCAGCCTTGCGACCTGAAGGTCCCCGGTTCGGTCCCTGTTTCGGTTCCCGGTTCGGTTCCCGGTCCCACCAAGTGGCTAAAGTGCCCTTGGGCAAGACACCTAACCCTAAATGCTCCCTGGGTACCATATACAGGGGCCCGTGGGTGCCATTTCCCACCTGTATGGGGGCAGTATCAGGTGGGTCGGGGAGCACACCACTTTGCCGGCCCAAATTGGATGTGACGTCACCACATCTTGCACTTAGGGGTGTGAGAGTGGGTAAGTGCATGTCCCTATGGATATAGAAGGACATGAGTTTATTCGGGGGGTAAGTTTAGTGTGGGGCAGTCGTAGGCTTGTGTTAAGGAACCAGCCTTGCGACCTGAAGGTCCTCGGTTCGCTTCCCGGTCCCAACAAGTACTGAACGGCTGAAGTGCCCATGGGCAAGACACCTAACCCTAATTGCTCCCCAACATCGGCTCACTTTACTCTGTGTGTGTGTGTGTGTGGAGGACACACTCCTCCATGTTTACGTTCTATAGGCAGAATAAATCACTTTATGTGATTCCGACTCTCTTCAGACGTAAAGACCACAAACGTTCCGAATTGCAGCGTCTTTGTGAAACAGGATCCGATTGGCCCTCGATTCCGTTCCCATTTCTATTCACTGATGGTTCTCGCTCTCCCACTCGCCCTCGCTCCTCCGCCCGCTCCCCCTCTCTCTCCCCCGTGCACTTTCACCTACAATTCATGGTGTCACTCAGTTGCACTCCTCCTAGAACCCCGCATGGTAAAGAATGTACACCCGGCATTCTTCAGCAGACGAACCGCTCCGTCTAATAGAACTGAACCCGTTTAATCGTAAACTTCTCTCATTGGCTGAAACGGGGCGGCTTTACCGTTTCGCTTTCTGCGGGGGACTTCTTACCCGAGCAGGTGGCAGCTACGAGCGCCCCACTGAATTTAAACAAATTACAGACTGATCTTTGAAGTGGACTGGCTCGGAGGAGCGAGTGTCCTAAATACTCTGTAGTCTTCTCACATTGTTTTTATTCCTGTATATTTGTTCGTATCTGGGGTGGCACCGTGGCTTAGTGGTTTAGCATGTTCTCCTCTCAGCACTAGGGATTCCCGGTTCAAATTTCAACCGTGTCCACGTGGGTTTCCTCCGGGATCAAGGTCTTTTGAATCCTTCAAATTGCCCCATATAGTGTGTCTGTGTGAGTGAGTGTGTGCCCAGTGATAGATTAGCATCCTGTCCTGGGTGTGTCTGCCCTGCGCCTGAAGGTTTCTCCCCTGGATGGGCATGGGGACCCCCCCCCCCCGACCCTAGTTTGTATCTGCGTCACTGTTTTTAACTGAGATCAAACCTTTTAAGAGCCGGTCGTGTGTTGTGGCCACATCAGAGCAATGTGACTACTCACCAGTAGAGGTCAGTAACTTCTCCACTGATCATACGGATGGAGTTTGTAGTTCTACAGTTCCGTTCTGTAGTCCATCTGTTCCTCGACACACTCTGTTAGTCCTCTTTACTCTGTTTTCTGATAATCCGGAACATGGACAGAGCAGCAGGTGTCATTAGGGTGGTGGATGATTCTCAGCACTGCAGTGACACTGACATGGTGGTGCAGGTGTGTTGGTGTGTGCTGGAACCAGTGGAGCCTGGTTCAGCCACCAGCATCCTATAAACCCTGCACACACCTTTCATCAGGTTTATTAGACCCTGTTGTGATGAATCACAGCATGAATTGACTCCCCGCCTAGGAATCGTTTTGAGGATTCTCAGGTTTAATAGACAGCGACTGCACAGCTGTACCGATAGACGGAGCTGGGTGGATTCGTACGAGGCAGAATGTGGTGGCGGCCTCCGGGGTTCGAACGGCATACGCGCGTTAACGCTTCATTGGCTTCCTCTGAATATGAAGGGTATAATGCGCGGCTCTGTGTGAAATCCTCAGGATACGGACTGAGAGCAGGTTTTATTAAGCCGAGTCTCCTGAGCTGCTGAAGGAACCCCGCTGTGTCTCTGCTGCGCCGGAGTTTCACTGAGCCATTAATCACTCCTCTTACATCCACAACCCAAAGAATGAGAGGAACTGTAAAATCTAATACACTGCCATTAGACCCGCTGCGTTCCTCGGAACGTTCAGGGTGCGAAAGGATTGGTTTGCGTGACGTGGATGTAAATGCGCTATATATACTTTATAAAAAAAAAAAAGTATTCTGAAACCCTTATGAAAGTCTTATGAAATCCACGTACGGGCTTTCCACAAGGTTTTAGATTAGATTAGATTAGATTAGATTCAACTTTATCGTCATCATGCAGAGTACAAGTACAGGGCCAATGAAATGTAGTTGTCATCTAACCTGAAGTGCAATATATACATTATTTACATACAGTGCATTAATAATAGTGAATAGTGCTAGAAGTGAAGTGTATAAATGTATATACATAATATGAACATGATATAATATATGAACAAAATATATACATGGTATAAACATAATACACAGTGCATTATGGTACAAAAGGTGCAGAGAAGGGTTTCTGGAGTGAGTCTGAGGGAAGGGGTCTGATCCATTCGTCTACAACAGCGTTTGTGAGGTCAGACACTGATGTTTGGTGACCGTAACGTCTTTACTCTTTCCAGTATTAAGTTCAGGGCTCCAGTGCGCGTGTTAAATCTGCTGCCGGCGTTTTTATGATCACATTCTATTGGTTTTCTTTGATTTGTTGTTGCAGCTGCCGTCTGAACGGCAGTCTGAGTGTCGTGGCGATAAATCAGTGAAAATCCCGCCGAGGAGAGTATTTTCACTGCTAATTATTAATGAATCGATGTGGTTAATGAGGCTGATTGCTTTACCCTCCGGACGTGTCGCTGCACATGAGTCATGGCAGGAGCGACTCGCCGGTGGCCCCGGTATCGCAGCTCTCTTCCCCGGACCTCTTTAGGGAGATATGAGTGCAAGTTCTGCTTTGTTTCCATGAAGATTAACGATCTGCAGATTTATGGTTTTGACAAGCGGCTGCTTGTCGAGTGCGATTGCATCTTGCGAGTCGTGAGCGTGAACCCGTCTGACTCTGAACACTGAACCTGATGTGAACCTCAGTTCCGAAGCCGTGAAGATCTCCTCAGAACTGGACAGAACGTTATGGACAAAAATATTGAGACGTGTCCACGGTAAACACACAGCTGTGACGGCTTCGTCTTCTCTGTTGAGGCTTTCTTTGAGATTTTGGGGCGTGTCTGTGGGAGTCGGCGCCCACTCATCCAGAGGGGCATTTGTGAGGACCGAGACCGATGTTGGACCTTACAATCTCACTTTTAGTTCTTCCTAAAGGTGTTCAAAAGTGTAATTGGCTACTATGTTTTTAGGAACTTGTGACAGTGGAACTTATTTAAATTATGTATTTGATGGCGTTTGATTCGGTCGGCATGGTGGCTTATTGGTTTAGCATGTTCTCCTCTCAGCACTAGGGATTCCGGGTTCAAATCCCCATCTGGGTTGAGTTTCCATGTTCTCCCCGTGTCCGCGTGGGTTTCCTCCGGGTTCTCTGGTTTCCTCCCACAGTTCAAAATCATGGATCAAGCTGTATTGAGTTCTCCAAATTGCCCCATATAGAGTGTGTGTGTGAGTGAGTGTGTGTCCAGCGATAGATTGGTGTCCTGTCCTAGGTGTATCTGCCCAGCGCCCGAAACTTTCTCCCCTGGATGGGCATGAGGAACCCCCCCCGCGACCCTAATAAAGGATAAAGCGGAAGATAATGGATGGCATTTGATTCATGGCCGGGTTCTACTGGCTTCAAACACATTTATTCATTATCTTCAACTTAATTCTGTACTAGGGTTGTGTGTGTGTGTGTGTGTGTGTGTGTGTGTGTGTGTATATATGTAGGTATGTGTTTGTTGGGGGGGTGGTTCTCCATGCCCATCCAGGAAAGAATGTTTCAGGTACTGGGCAGATACACCCCGGACAGGGCGCCTATCTATTTCACTCACACACAAACGCAATCTATATGGGGAAATTTAGAGCATTTAATTCACCCTGAATCTATGTTTTTGGACTGTGGATGGAAACCAGAGAACCCAGAGAAAACCTAAATGGACACGGGGAGAACATGGAACCTGGAGATTGAGTTTTAACGTCCAGCCTTTATCCTGAAGCAGTGAGCTCATTGGACCCATCTAAGAAGTAGAATAGAATTTATAACAGAACGATGAGCAGAGACCTGGTACCACAGCAGCCCGTATCGCCTTCATCAGCGTTTCGGTTGTACACACGTATGTATGGAACTAAAAAACACAGACGGCATTGAAATGATTACACAGTAACAGACTACATAAGGGGCCAGTAGCTATATATACACACGGTTAACATCCCATCAGCACTGCACCCAGATCACTGCACTGTCGTCAGATGTTGCTTTGCTGGCCGTGAAATATAATACGGTTCGGTTTAGAACGTACCTCACAACGGATGACATCACCATCGCTTATTAAATTTGTGGTGTACCCCAAGGCCCAGCTCTTGGCCCACTATTTTATTTTTTATAATAGGCAGTACATGCCACCACTGGTGGTATCATTAGACTCTGGGCTTCGGTTCAATCAACGTGCGTTTTAATTAATGTTCACTTTTTTTAAAAGTGCTTGAGTATTTATTAAATGCAGGGCGGGGAACTCCTAGTCTGAGGGCCTTATATGAACATGTATGGTTATATATAAATAAAATAAAACCATATATGACCATATAAGGCCCTCAGACTAGGAGTTCTCGAAATATATAAGTGTACATGGCCCACCAGTATTTATTTATTTTTTTACTTATTTTATATTATTTTTTATTTTATATATTATTTTCAGTGTTTCTTGAAAAAAAATACAATTTAATCTCATGTTTTTTTTTTATTTTAAAAAACAATAATGTTTATGAGGTTTATTATATATTGCCATATATGGCAATGGCATTATTGTTATCCAATAACTAAGGAATTGGTCGAAGTGTTCCCGAGATATTCCCGTTTTTCCGAGACAAAATTCCCATTTACTTTATATTACATTAATATTTGCACTTCCATAACTCAATTTTCAATTTTCGAGCTACAAAAAAAAAATCACGGAGCCAAGACCGGTCTTGTTAAATGGCAGAGTGCTTAAGAGACAGCGCGTTTCCTGGCCATGCCCACGTATTTCTTTTTTATATATAATTAATATATAATTTATTAAGTTTTAACGTTACAGAGAGTCATTTTTAAGTTTTTCCACAATTTTTCCAACAGTATCAATGACATTGAAATGGATTTAATCAAATCTAATGGCATTAACAAAATCGGTTGCAACGATAATAATAATTATTCAGAAAAAGTAAAAAAAAAGATATTGATATGAAATAAATGTTAAGCCTGTTTCTAAAAGTTTTCCCGTCTTTTTGAAGGCTGTCAGGCACCAATCCGATGTGAATGTGAGAGAACTGCATGTGACATCGTCTGACACCATGGCTGTAGCTGAATGTCCTGATTACTTCCTCCACCATCCCAATTATCAGGTAAAACATCCGAGATCTCATATTCTCATGACCATAAACCTCACGATGGAGCGTGATTTCTGTAAATTCAGTCTTTTTTTATGAAACCATATCCCTCCATTATCCACTGCTTTATCCTGTACGAGGGTCACGGGGAGAACATTTCAGACGCTGGACAGATAGACCCAGGACAGGGCGCCAATCTATCACTGGGCACACACTCACTCACACAGACACACTCTATATGGGGCAATTTGGAGCATTCATTGGACCTTGATTCATGTTTTTGGACTGTGGGAGGAAACCGGAGAACCCGGAGGAAACCCACGCGGACACGGGGAGAACATGGAAACGCCACCCAGAACCGGGAATCCCTAGCGCTGAAAGGAGAACATGCTAAACCACTAAGCCACCGTGCCACCCCGCAACAAAACCATATGTTTGCACAAAATTTAAAGAGAGGGAGAAGACAGAGAGACAGTTGGATAAACGCTGGTTATGACATTTAGGATTTGGGCGGAGCTTCTTCCCAGTCCAGTCGCTTTCTGATGACGGGATCCAATCTAAGTTTCTAAAACCTGAACAAATCCAGAGTTTAAAAAAAAGGCTTAAATTAAAAAGCACTACGAGGAGCCCCGGAACCCTGGAGTCCTGGTGCAGGAGGTCATTGTTGTGAAAGTACCTGTCACGGCGTGCAGATTTAGTACCCGGGCCTGAATGAGGACGAGGAGGAACTGAATGGCCGTGGCGTGGAAGTGCATTCCTTTGAGCTGACCGCATCGGATTCACATGGGGCAACCTGACGTCAGAGCATCTAAACAAAGGCTTAACTAGCTTGTTTTGAAGACCTCTCTGCACCATTGTTCACGTCCACGTGCGGCGGTTCGAGCCTAGTGGGAAATGTTCATCAGAGGCATCTCCCTGTGGGGAGCTGGCGACGGGACAGGCCCCTTTTTTTAATTATTTTTTTAGCCGTGGCTTTCTGCCGCCGCTCCACCGCGGTCCCTTTGGGACGTCGTTTACAGGCAAAAGGGCACGGGCACTTTACTGCAGAGTGGCCCTGACAATTACAGCTTTTTAAATAACTGAAGCATTTCGGAGCTGGTGGGGGGGGAACGAGGGGGCACGGACCTGAATTGCACAGGGATTATGGGATGGAAATTGTTCCGTCGAGCCAAACGAAGATATAGAAATTACATAAGTTTTAAAGCGCTGAGAACTCTGGGACACCGTCCAAGACGAGGGGCTTTGGCTCGACCGGGCCGCCCTGTGTACCAGAGAGGGGCAAGTTTTCCACTGACGGGATTGCTCATTACCTGAGCGCTGATTGGTTCCTACATCTTTATTAAGCACTTCTGTAGTGTTCCAGGACCGCAGGAACACCTGCGTTTCCAAATCGAATTGTCTCTTCACACAAGAAACATTTGAAAAGGGAGGGAGCGATAGCTCAGTGGTTAGGGCGTTGGGCTATCAATCTGAAGGTTGGCGGTTCAAATCCCAGGTCCACTAAGTTATCAGTGTGGGTCCTTGAGCAAGGCCCTTAACCCTCATTGCTCCATGGATGTTGTGAACCCTGCGTTCACCTTGTAAGTCGCTTTGGATAAAAGCGTCTGCTAAATGACCAAATGTAAATGTAAGTGAAAACACATTGATTGTACAATGTGGGAGAGGTGGCACTGGTTGAAATTAGAAGGCGGCGTGTTTCCTTAAATGTTTTATAAAACCAGGTAGTTCCGCTCCTTGAATCTGATTGGCTGAGCTGTTAGTCCATCCGTGACATCATTGACAATAACACACACCTCTGAGCGCTTCACATTCGTAACAAGGTGTGAAATACAATCCCTGAAGTTTTTTAGAAATTGTGTTCTGTAGTTTGGCCACTAGATGGCAGTATTTGATATTTAGAGAAACCAGAAAGCAGAAACTATTACTCAGCGATCAGCGTTCCCTTAGCACATTCAAGGTTGTGTATTATTGTGAATAAATCACAGTAAAGAGGTGGAACTGTTCTCCACTACAAATCAGGACTAATAACAATGTGATTTATTCAGTATAATGCACAACCTCGAGGGTCTTATTGCTTTAATTATCCTTAAATTTGGGCAAATTGGTCCACTGTCTTCTGTTTCTATAAACGAAATAATGAACTAACTCGATGGGCTCACTCGAGCTCATCTAACTCCGGTTATCGCCTCCCTCCATCGGCTTACTGTAGATTCCTGCATTCAGTACAAGAACGGAACACCGGTTTATAGAACACTCAACCTTCCCAAATGTCTCCATGGATGCCATGGTGCCGGTTCCCTCTCCATGTCCTTAAAATCCTCATGATGGCGGGTGGATCTTCATAGCTCTGTTCATAATGCAGACTGC
Source organism: Corydoras maculifer (assembly GCA_019802435.1). Classification (NCBI taxonomy): domain Eukaryota; kingdom Metazoa; phylum Chordata; class Actinopteri; order Siluriformes; family Callichthyidae; genus Corydoras; species Corydoras maculifer. The sequence goes on from JAFMOD010000668.1 coordinate 1,763,831, forward strand.
TTCAGTATGATTAATATAGGCCTCGATGCCGTATGCTGCATGCTGAAGGCACCGAGGTTGGCCCATGGGGAGTGAGATGCTTATCAAACCTGGATCTCCAGTTTAGGGCCGTGGGTCCGTGGAATGTGGACTTGGCTGGGGTGCAGTGGAAATGACTTCCAACATTCCGGTCCCTTAATATCAAAAGGGTCTTTATTAAAACAGACACCCTGTTGGACTCGTGTGCAGTTTGCACTGCCGTGTTGGTTTAACGTGTTTCAGAGGCGTGGCCTCGTTTCTCAGAGCGATGGCTTCACCTCGGGCACCCTGACCGTAAAACTCCAGATCAAATATTAAACCTCCGAATTTTGGGAAGCGGTGATTCAAAGTGTGAGTGGAGGAATTTGCAGTAAAGACCAGTCCGTCCATCCGTGAGTTCTGAAGCCCGGTTCTCGCGGGCGTGGTGTCATCCATGGTAATTTCATGACTCATCATGCTGGGCCGAGTTCAATCCCGAGGACCGTTCGGCTTCAGACCCTGGCTCCCGTCTCCTTCTCCTGTTTTTTAGCCCCGGACACATCGGCAACCCGAGGGCAGTAAATTTTTCGCCTCGGGTTTTATAGATGTTTTCAGAGTGAATCAGTCAGGCTCTTGGCAGCGTGCGGTTCCTGTTCCTGGAAGTCGGGTTTCTAGCTGTTGGTATTTCTTGGAACCGGCAGATTCAGGACCTGGCGCTCGTATTGTGTTGATTCGAGGATGTTGTTCTGCACCGGTTCTAAAATAGAAGCCCTATTCACACGCGCAGCAGGCTGACCAAAAACAATGCCGCGCTCATTTCGGAAAAGGGCCTTAAAACGACGTTACTTTACAGACTCGGCTTTATTCCCAGGCCTGCGTTTGAGAACGGAGATAACGGAGTGCGGCGGTGAGAATGTGACAGCGACAGGCTTTTTAAAATAATATTTTTATTGTTTTAAAACATTAAACCACATCACATAAAACATGTATACATAAACAAATGATAAGTGGTACAATAATAATTAAATAATAAATTAAATAAAAATAAAAACAATAGCACAAAATGAAAAAATAATAAATAAAAAACTAATAATAAAGAAATAAATAGTGGTCATCCTTAGAATGCAATATGCAGGCAAGAGAGAAGTCACAGGGAAAGGTAAAGAATAAACGATCAGCCCATTAAAGGCAATCCAGAGTGAATATTTTGGTAACATAGTCCAAGAAAGGGTCCCAAACATTTCTTCAATGAGCCAATCCTAATATATCTAATCCATCCATCCATTATCTTCCGCCTTATCCTGTACTAGGGTCGTGGGGGGGGGGGTATGTTTATTTATTCACAATACTATATATATATATATATATATATATATATATATATATATATATATATATATATATATATCACAAAATTGTGATTGGAGCATTGGCGCGGGAGGGGGGGAGTTTTTAATCATTATTGTTAGATGTTTTTTTGATTTATGAAAATGCGGAACAAATTGCGTCAAATACGGGACGATTCTGTATTAACTGGACTGGTGTCGACCCTAGTGGTGTATGATTGACGTGGTGGTGCGGTGTGTTAGTGTGTGTTGTGCTTCAGTGTTTATCGGTGCCTGACTCTGGTGCAGGGCTGATGTCATGTGGTTAAAGATATAGGGATTGTCGGCGCTGACGGGTCGTTTTAAGAATAGTTTCCTGAGATGAACGTCCTGCAACTATATTCATTAGATTCCACTTTCGAACCTCCTTTTCCTGAAGACGGTGAGGTCCTCCATTCGTCCACGAGGCATTGGACCGCACCGCCGTCATTTTCCGTTGTGCCATCTCTCAGAAAAGACAGCGTTTTTTACTGGGCACAATTTAGGAACTTAACATCGCGTCCTGATGTGTGTGGCGCTTGTAAACCATGCGCGCTGGCGGCGGACATGAAAACCGGGCCCTTCTCTAATTCGGTAAGCTCTCTGAAGAGCGCTGCCAGCCACATTAGAGCGTGTCGTCAAGCTCTGTGGTCGTACCCAGAGCGCCATCTCTCAGCGAGAGCCACAGGACGTTCTGTTCCCAAATCCCGCTGGTGAAGACCCAATCAGCGCCGCCGCTCCGGATAGATATCCCACCCTGCCTCGCTTTAAGTCGGGGCCAAGAACGAACCGTCGAAATGTTCTGTGCTTGTCTGCGGAGAGCCCGGGATCCTTTAATCCACTGTTCCGTCTCGGGCTGTTTACCGTCTCTATAAACAAAAAAGCGCAGGCATGGAGGTCCCGGCGTGAAGCGGGGAGAACGTTGGAGCGTTGGCTTTCTGAAACCCAACGGTGACCCTGCTGTAAAGGGGGGGGGGGCTCCTCCCAAGCAGAATGGTGGTCACTGGAGAACATACTTGGAGGACATTGTGTTTAAAGGATAATCTTGTAATGGTTTAAGGAGCAGAACTGGACAGAACGTTCTGTTGTCAGCTGCAGTGATAGAGGTGTAGTTTCTGAACCCCGGGGCAGTTTGAGAAATGAGGGGCACTGTACAATTTTAAGGCCTACGTTGCTCTCAGACCGGTGTATCCCTCCAGAAGGCTTCTGTCCCCCTAAGGCTTCTGTCTGAGACACATTGGACACATATAAGGAGGTACCCGTCTCACCCCGTGGAGCAGCAGATAAGGCTCGGTTAGTGGTAGCTTAGTAGCCGTAAGCCGTAACCCCCCAGGCCCCTTTACAGTAAAGGTGGTGACTCCGTACCCCTTTAAACAGTGGATAAGGTGAGGCCCCTGTCTCACACATTTGAAAAGTCTCAGAAAAACCCTCACAGCTGAGACGGGGCCTCCGTACCCCTCGGTCACAGTGTAGAACCCAAGGCCTTTTGTGTTCCATGAGCAACAAAAGCCTGTGTGGGTGCTGTGGTTGTAAGAATTCACTCGGGAGTCTGATGGGTACGGCATTTTGGTGATTCGATGTCTCTGTGTGTCAGTAGAAGCCACGTTAATTAATGGATTAATGACGATGAAGCAATGAGGTACGAGAGGGCGTGGCATTATTCTGAATAAATCCCATAAAGAGGTGTTATTGGTCCTGATGTGGAGTTCAGTACAGTTCCACCTCTTTACTGTGATTTATTCACAATAATAAACAACCTCCAGTGTCTGATTACTTTAATAAAACACTTAAAAAACACACTATAAAAAAAAAACTGTTTGATCGTTAATAATCTGGTCTTCAGCCACGTAATATAGACTGATCACTGAGTAACAGGTTTCTGGTTTCTCCAACCATCAAATTCTGCCATCTAGTGGCCATGTGCAGTGATCTGTTTTGCCCATTGTACTTACACACAGAGGAATGTGTCCTCCACATTTAATGCATCCGTGCAGTGACACACACACACACACACACACACACACACACACTGAGTGAAGTGAGCACATGTGGCCGGAGTGGTGGGCAGCACTGTACACGGCGCCCGGGAAGCAATTGGGGCCTTTCAGCTGTAGCACTTGGTGGGGCCGGGAATCGAACCAGGGACCTTCAGGTCGCAATGCTGTTTCCTTAACCGCGAACCTCCAACTGTCCCAGAACAGAATTACTTACAGAACACAGTTTATAAAAACCATCGGGAAATTATTGTATTGTATATCACGCATCAATACGAATGTGAAGCCCTCAGAGGTGTGTGTCTGATGTCACGGCTGGACAAACGGCTCAGCCAATCAGATTTATGGAACCTTGATAGAACCTTAAAGCAATGCTCCATGTTAATGTCTTCAATAACGTCCCGCTTGCTTTTGTCTCAGCAGGACAATGTGGATCGAACCGCCAATCACAGACAAGCCAACCTGATCGGATCGGGTTTTCAGCAGGCAACCAATCGGAGCTCTCCTAGCCACCCAGGTTGGTTCTCCTTCACCTCTGTAGTGTTGAGATCCCGCGAGGTGGTCCATGTGCCTTTAAGGGATCCAGAGAGCCGTCGTCTGCCTCCTGACGCCCTCACACGGCTCGTGTTGTTGTTGTCGTCAGGTCTGTTTTTAGGTCGCCGACTGAGCCGTTCGTTAGTTTAAACGATACGGACTCCTCAGAAGGTCTGTTCCGTGGTGGGGGGGAGGGGGTGGGGAGGGCGTTTATTTCGGGATGCGGGGCAGAGGGCAGGCCGTCTGTGCTCGGTTCGTGTTTGCAAATAGCCCGCGTGCCAGTCTCATTATGGTGCCACTGAGTGCCCCAAAGAGCAATAATCGGAGCATGAGATTTAAGCACAATATTGCCCCAGCATGGGACACGGGGCCTGAATGCCTGCGTGGAGTTTTTAAGAAAGGGTCAGCGCCGGCCGCAGGATTAAATAGAGCAGAAGGTCTTGCCGTGTTTTGTTTGATGTCTCAATTTCAATGCGTGTGACTAGATACCAGAGAGGCCTTGATGCCCCCACACACCCCCACACAGCTCAGTGCCCACTCCAAAATATTAATTTGAATCTGAATCAGGATCGTATCTCAGGTCCAAGTCCATTGGTGGCGCTGTGGGTGCGTGTTTTGTGAATTTTCACTGTAATTAATAAAACATGGACGCTGGCAGAAGGCTGCACGCTCCTCCCTAACGTTCGTACCCTGTGCTGGGTCCATTCTGAGAACGCTAAGCCGCCCCGCTTCTCCCCCGGTCCGAGTCCGAGTCGGACTCAGCTTACCTGCTAATCTCCTTCGGTGGAAGTCTGATTAAATTTAGCTGCACTTGACATTTCAGTGGATAATTGCGGTGGTCCGTCTGCCTCGTCACATGACCTTTGCTCGGCGGTCATGGGTAAACCTTCCCGTCACTACTTTCCTTCCGTCGCTCGTTTTTTTTTCCCCCGCAGTAATCTGTGGATTTCGGAGTCGTTCCGGCGCCAAACTGGGAGCTCACCTTCCAAAGGTGCATGTTGTACACTACGTCCACGTCCCCTGGGTTCACTGGCTCGTCCTACTTACATTCTGCAGTTCTGTGAATGAGCAGCAGGTGTCGCCTTCACAGAAAACATTTCATTAAAGCCGCTGTAATTAAGCAGCAGCCGGAATTAGACCTAAAGAAAAGTCCTTCACTTCAGTCTGACTCTGTTATAACACAGTATTAATGTTGAATCTGTCTCCCTCTAGTGGTGAGGAGCTGAAATGATGCTTTAGTTTTTTTTAAGGCTGCACAATTACTAAGAATCTCTCTTTCTCTCTCCCCCCTCTATGTAATCTCTCCATCACACACTCTCATGTTCTCTCTCTCTCTCTCTCTCTCTCTCTCTCTCTCTCTTCTTTCCTGCTGTCTCACGCTTTTACTTTTTTCATTCTCCCTCTTGCCTTCTCTCTCTCTCTCTTTCACATGCACACACATACTCTCTCGCTCTCTCACTCTAGAAGATGATGTGGATCTGGAGGCGCTGGTGAATGACATGAACTCCTCGTTTGAGAGTCTGTTCTCCTCCGGCAATGTGCAGTGCGAGACGGTGCCCCTGCTTCACAACGGGCAGCACTTGCACTCGAACCCGTACGCCCTCGTGCATGGACAGCCCACCTCACAGAACCGGCTGCGCCGCTCCCAGCCCATGCGCATCCTCCCTGTCAGGTAACTCTCTCACACACACACACACACACCTGATACGCCCACATGCACACCAATGTAAAAGAAAAACAACTGGGATAGGTACTAAAATAAGTGTAATGTTGTTTGCTGTCATGTTCATTTGGACAATACGAATGAGGGAAATGAGGGAGTTGCCCCACCGCACGAGGACCCTGGGTGACCTGTCCGACTGTTTCCCTTTAGCTCTATAAGTGCTGGGATAGGCCCCCTACAACCCTAATCACAAAAATGTGCCTCAAAAAAGGACGAATCAATGAATATCACTTCATATTGTTTTAAGACGGGGCAGATGTACACTGTGTAGGGAGTCCTCAGGTTTAGGACGCAGCCGCAGTCAGCATCGGCATCGTTTACATCTGAGGTTTGGGACAAATTCACTGTGTTTTTTAAATTTTTTTATACATGATGAATTGTAAATGTACTGTTACAGAACAGTTGGAAAACATTCATGCGTGCAAACGCACACACACACACACACACACACACACACACACACACACACACACTCACACACACACACACACACAATAACATACACGCACACAAAACAGATGTGCACCTAAACATCAAGAATTTCTCGCCCCATGGCTTTTTCCAAAACAAAATTATCCTTGGTTCTTGTTAATACTAAGTCTACTTTTAGAACATTCTGCTTCTTCCCACAAACCACACACTCACACACACACACACACACACACACACACAGTTTTTAACTTTTGTATAAGTTTTAGTACTGTAACCTGTGTAATCTGTGAGTGTGTGTGTGTGTGTGTGTGTGTGTGTGTGTGTGTGTGTGTGTGTGTGTGTGTGTGTGTTGGGGGAGGGTTGCTGTGGGTCAGACTGTGCGTGTTAGGGAAAGGCCATGCTGGGGTAGAGTTTCTTTTAACCTGGGTTCATGCAGAGGTTAGTGTTCAGACTTAGAGCTGACCTCTCTCTCTCTCTCTCTCTCTCTCACACACACACACACACACACACACACACACACACACACTTATTTTGGACTGTGTATGGTGTCTTAAGAAGAAAATCGTATATCCCCTTTAGTGATTCTCCTCAGTAAGTCGTGTCGGAGTCGATCTCTCGCTTGTTCCTTTGGGTTCCGTGTTTTTTTTTTTTTCTCTGATGCCACAGATCTGATGTAAGAACGGAGACTTTAAAACCCAAGTGGTCTTTATATTAGACACTTAAAGGATTAAAACTCTTGTTAAGAGACCAGTCACCAACTTTATTGGCTTGTTAAGACCAAAACGAAAGTTCCTGGCTTCTCTGCAAGGTGCTACATTAAGTTCCAGGAACTTTAAAAAGGAACTGTACACTGCACGGATTTCCAGGGAACTGATCAGGTGACTTTGTTTATATTTACGTTGTTCGGAACCTGGAGCCGGTTCTGTTCTGTTTAATTGGGTTCTTTGTTTTCTTTGGTTTGTCGTTCTCCCGCTGTGCAGGGCCACGCCCTATCGGATCCAATTCACTCGGTACGTTCGATAATGTAGCCTATGCATTTTGGACAATTGTATGTTTTCCAACTGCTTGTGGAAACAGTTTGGGGAAGTCCATTTCCTCCTTTAGCAAGGTCCATAAAGCCATGGTGGGGGTGACCCAACTGAACCACAGAGAGCCCCAACCTCATCCTCAAACATGTATGTGATGAGCCAGTATGCTAGTGTGTAAATTAATTATGATTAATTATGATTCTTACACATGCACGCCATAATTAAAGGATGAATATATTATAATTTAACGGTAAGGCATCGTGAGACAAATTACAGTCAGGTGATTCTAATTATCCAACCATCCATTATCTTCCACTTAATCCTATAATAGGGTCATGTGGGGGTGAGGGAGGTTCCCCATTCCCATCCAGGAGAGAACGTTTCGGATACACCCAGGACAGGGCGCCAATCTATCGCTGAGCACATGGTTACAAGGGCAATTTAGAGCGGCCGATTCACCTTCAATCCATGTTTTCGGACTGTGGGAGGAAACCGGAGAACCCGAGGAAACCCCCACATGGACACGGGGAGAACATGGAAACTGGACAGAAATGACCTACTGCTTGTGTGTGTGTGTGTGTGGGGGGGGGGCCTTTAGGAACAAAATGGCGTGTCTCAGAATATCATCCCGGTTCGTTAGTGACGTTGGATGTGTGTGAATGTTGGAATAGCGGAGGGCTTCGGATTCGTCAGTCTGATCACGTCTGACAGGTTTGTAAACCAGACGCCACGGGATGAAGCGTGTAATTTCACACTGCGCAGGATGAAGCCTCAGTCCAATGCACTGCACAGGGAGGACACCGAGGGAAGCCTGTCCAAGTTCAGCATGTGCTCGCCGCGTTCCAAGAACGCAGAACTTAAGGAGAAAAGGAGACGCCGTTATTGACTCTGAGAGGACGTCCTGACCTCGCATCCAGAACAGAGTGGTAATTGGAGCGGGTTAGGGCTGGTACCATGAGTCGGAGCGTCTGTACATTTTGTCACTTCAGAAATAAAGCGTCTACGCCTGGGGTGTGCTCGGAGTGCACCAAAACTGTCTGCAGGTTCTGATAGGCTCACTCTGTTATGGTTGACTTATCGTCATTGCGTCGTTTGGCCGGATGTTGGGTTATGATGGAAGTTCTAAAGTTATGGAAATGACCTGCCACTTTTCTTGTCACCACCTAATATTTATTTTTTTCTCCATCAATTCGACTCGCTCCATTAACCAAAGATGGGCTTTGTAATTCCGCAGTTATCTTTTTATTTGTTTATCAGGTGACCGCAGTAAGGTGTAACAGAGTGTATAGAGAGCAGCACTACTGTGTCTCCAGCAGCACTGCTGTGTCTGATCCACTCGTACCAGAGCAACACACTAACACACCACCACGTCACTGCAACTGCAGCTCTCATCCACCACACCACCCACACCCTACTACAACTACCAACTCCATCTACACATCCAGGTACACCCGGGGCATCTGGGCCCTTACATCCAGACTCCTGATCAATCCCAATCCACTATAAACAATAGTATGTATCATGTACGTAGGGCTGTACTAAACTCTCTCTCGCTCTCTCTCACACACACAAACACACACTTCCTATACCAAAAAAATTACAGTATACTTTTTTGCCTTTAATACATCATACACTATTTTACATTTATAGACATATATACATATACTGGAGAGTGGTTAGCATGTTCTCCTCTCAGCGCTGGGGATTCCTGGTACGAATCCCAATCAAGGGTGATTGGTTTGTGCGTGATGGTGGTAGTGATGACGTTCTCCGTGTGTGCAGGAGATTGCAGCAGGAGGAGCTGCAGTTCCGGACCTCGTCCCTCCCGGCCATCCCCAACCCGTTCCCCGAGCTGTGCAGCCCGGCCGGCTCGCCCACCGTCTGCCCGGGCTCTTTACCCCCCACGCAGACCACGGACAAATACGTGAGTAGTGGATCTCTTTGTTATCGTTCCCCAGGCGCCTGGTACAAGGCTGCCCACCACTCAGTGTGTGTGTGGGGGGGGGGGGGGGGGGGGGGCTCTGCGGGGTGTTGATTAAACTTCGGTTCGTTCTCTTCAGGGTTTTTATTTTCAGGTTTCATAGTTTCGACTCTAGTGTCCGTTCATTTAAGACGCCTGACCTCAGATCAGACGGGGACGTGTTACCTCTGAGCGTGGAGTGTTCCGGTGTTCTTGTGCGGTTCTTATTGGTTCCAATAATAAGGTATAATGATTATAAGTGCGGGTAGCACGGTGGCTTAGTGGTTTAACATGTTCTCCTCTCAGTGTGGGGATTCCCGGTTCGAATCCCAATCTGGGTGGAGTTTGCATGTTCTCCCCGTGTCCACGTGGGTCTCCTCTGGGTTCTCCGGTTTCCTCCCGCAGTCCAAAAACGTGGATCAAAGTCAATTGAATTCTCCAAATTTCCCCAAATAAAGTGTGTCTGTGTGAGTGAGTGTGTGTCCAGTGATAGATTGGCGTCCTGTCCTGGGTGTATCTGCCCAGCGCCCGGAACGTTCTCCCCTGGATGGGCATGGGTAACATGGTTAGTATGTTCTCCTCAGCGAATCCATCCAGTGGAGAACAATTCGGGCAGATACACCAGGGCGGGGCGACAATCAAGGAATGGGCACACACTCATTTTGACACACACCAACACACTATATGGAGCAAGTTAGAGCATTACTTCACTTTGAATCCATGATTTTGGACTGAGGGATGAAAGGCGGAGAACCCGGAGAAAACCCACGCAGATTCACAAGATCGGGATTCGAACCTGGATCTCCAGCGATGAAAGGAGAACATGCCAACTTTCTTCACATACTTACAGTAAACTCAGAGTGGGTTCCGCTGTATGCGTGTGCAGCCGGTTTCAAGCTCCTTTATTACGTGCGACCCTGCTGAATTTCATGACCCTCCTCCCCTCTACACCCCCCACCCCACCCCGACCACCACCTCATTCCGTCACCTCTTTAAATCCGATCCATATGGAATTCTGCTCCATTACAGTAATACCCCGCGTCCCAGTAAAACTCCACTGCACGCTTGATTCAATTACTCTAATCTCCCTCGCTTGACTTTTATTGTTCCCTGGATTTGACCCAGCGGGGCCTGTCGAATCAGAACGGGCCCCTCACCTAGGCGTCGAGCGCAGGGAGCCGGGTCTGGAAACCATTCCGCGTGCACGCCTCCATAAATATCGGCGCTGACGTTTCCGAGCCAGTTTGCACGTGAGGTGCAGGGTGAATAGCTGGAATTCCTCCCGCGTTGACGTTCTATATATAGAGGAGAACGTGGCGCCGGGCCTCGCATCCCCTCGCCGTGGGAGATACAGATGACTGGAGGTCCAAATCGGCAGGTCAGGCTCCGGACCGCGGCGCGTCCTTCAGCCCTGGACGGCGCCCTCGCCCTCGTTTCCCCGCATCTTGTTCTATTGAGGAACAGGACATCGCATGCGCCCCCGTCGGTCCAAGCCAAGTGCTTACAGAAGTGTTTACAGAATTTTCCGAGCCGCGGGCGTTCTCCTGACAGGCCATCGTTCCTTTGGCCGACCCCCACGTGGGAGGCACGCGAGCCGGAGAGCCGTCTCTGCTCAGTTCTCCGTGCGGTTCTAATCCACGGCCTGATCTTCATTAGCTGCCTCGAAATCCTCCTTCTTTTTCTGTCTGTCCCTCTGCTTCAGTTCCTCCATGTTGGAAACACATGGCGTTTAGAAGTGGCGTCTTCAAGGCCGTCCATTAAAACCATGGAATAAATTAAAGCATAGAAACGTCATTAAAGTTGGTTGTTTGTCGTCTTTACCTTTAATGACACCGCCGATCTGAATGATGAGACCGTCGAGGAGAATGTGGTACAGCGTTCCAACCTGGGATGTTCCGAGACGCCTTTGAAGTGTAGTGCAAAACACATCCACAACACAACATGGGCGCTGGGCAGATACACCCAGGACAGGACGCCAATCTATAGCTGGGCACACACTCACTCACATAAACACACTCTATATGGGGCAATTTGGAGAACTCATTTGACCTTTATCCATGTTTTTGGACCGTGGGAGAAAACCGGAGAACCCGGAGGAAACCCACGCGTACACGGGGAGAACATGGAAACTCCGCCCAGATTGGGATTCGAACCGGGAATCCCCAGCGCTGAGAGGAGAACATGTAAACCACTAAGCCACCGTGCCGCCCGACCTGACAATCATTCAAATAACAATGGAAACATAAAATATTAAACCAGAAACTGCTATTTAATGAGGATCACATCCAAAATGACGTTAACCCGCAAATGAATGAATGAACAAATAAATAAATATGATTCCTTTGGATAAAAAAAAAACTCAGTAGCGCCCCCTACAGCATCCATGACCAACCCTTATATCCAGTGAATACACTGAATGTGTCACTGGTTGGGTCGTGGCTTTAAAGACCTCTGACCTTAAATGGGCCCCAGGGTGTTAAAGGTGAAGTGGTGGAGTTTGAGGACCGCTCATCAGGCTGTTCTAGTGCTTTTTTTTTGTTCTACACCTCTTCTTTCATGACACACGACTTCCTGTGAGAGTCACCGTGTGGGACTTAATCCATTTAAAGCTGTCAGTGACCTCAGCCTCCGGCCGTAACGCAGTGGGGCAGGAATAAAGGGATGAGCAATATCGGTAATGGCGCCCTGCCTTCACCTCAGGAGATGCTTATTTATTCCTGGGTGAGGTAAGGGCACAGGAACGGAACAGGGCCGGGGGGGATGTCCGCCGGCGTTTGGGTTTTTCAAAACGGTATCACCGCAAGGTGCAAGTCGGGCGTTCACGCAATTAGCTCTTTAGTGATGTCATACCGTCATTACAGCCTATCCCAGTTAACAACGTGGTAGTGCTGTTGCTCATCCCAGCACTCACCGGGTAAGAAGTCTGGAAACAGGTTGAAATAAAGGTTAATGAAGACCTAACGCGGGCTTGGCATGTTCTCCTCTCAGCGCTGGGGATTTCCGGTTCGAATCCCAATCTGGGTGGAGTTTCCATGTTCTCCCCGTGCCTGCGTGGGTTTCCTCCCACAGTCCCAAAACATGAATCAAGGTCAATTTAATTCTCTAAATTGCCCCATATAGTTTGTGAGTGTGTGAGGTGAGTGTGTGCCCAGTTATAAATTGGCGCTCTGTCCTGGGTGTATCTGCCCAGTGCCTGAAGCGATGGACAGTAGAGGATAAAGCAGAAGATAATTGATGGATGGAAGACCAAACTCGGTTGAGATACCGCACTTTAGACTTCGAGGTTTAATGGTTTGAGTTCCAATGCGCCGCACGCTCTCCCCCACGGACCCGGCTCCGCGGAATTTATGAGTAATTTCAGAGAATTGTGACTGATCCTGGATTGTAAGCGTGAGGCTTATGGCGTTTATAAATGTAATAAAACTCGACGGGCCCTCGAGCTTTGTGATAATAGTTGGGTGTCACGCGTACAAATTGAAATGCCAAAATACTTAAGAGCTTCTAAATCAGAGCAGCAGGTGAGGTGGTGGAGTGGCGCTCTGTCAGGTGAGGTGGTGGAGTGGCGCTCTGTCAGGTGAGGTGGTGGAGTGGCGCTCTGTCAGGTGAGGTGGTGGAGCCTACCAATGTTCATGCAGTTGCAGGGGGCATTAACAGAGGCTGTGGTGTATTAAGGAACGGAACTATTTATTTTATAAAGCGTGTTAACTTGATGGTTGTGTGAGTTCCAAAAACCTGCATGTGTGTGTGTGTGTGTGTGTGTGTGTGTATATATACACACATATATATATATATATCACTGTAATTCTTGGGGAACTTTAAAACCTCCAGCTCTAAACTGAACTTGTGGCTAAATTTAGAGTTTTAAAAAGCTCCTGTTGTTCAGCGCAGATCACGAGGGCATTACTTCATCCCTCCAGCGGCGGAGTCGTTCATGCGCCGGCTGACCGGAGAACACGGCAACGTTCTGGCTAAACCGTGAGGCGTAGATGTTGTCGAGGACCCTCGGAACACACGTCGAAATAAACTGCGACCGTAATTACTGCAACCCCGCGACGAACGGAAAGCTGTTTATAGAAAACAAACGAAAGTTTGGAAATTTTGAAAGGAATGACGAGCGAGCGGCGGGCGGAACGAAAAGCCTTCAAACAGCCACTCGATTCATCTTCATGTCAAGAGGCAGATGGAGGATGAACAAACATTCACTCGTGCCATATTTGCTCTAAATATGAACCAAATGCTGGTCTGGTTCCGTTCGGATCGTCACGGGTCCCAAGCCCCCGAAGCGGCTGAGAGGGGACGTTTCAATCGTGCAGTGAGAGATTAAGCCGTCATGTGTTGGGGGGGCGGGGCCGGGGAAGGTCTTGGTTTTAATTTCCAGGTGGAGGTGTGTACAGGTACATGTCCTCCCTGTACCCAATTTCCTCCGATTTTTCTCCCACGTTCCAAAGACATGCTGAAGTGTATGTTGGAGTTTGGGTCCCCAGCCTGGACCAATAGGAGAGTTGTGCCGGGTGGGGGCATACGGTGGATCTCCTCCGCTGTGGTGACTCCAGAAGGAAATGGGCAGGAGGCTATACTGCGGGTAAAAGGGGCTGGACGAGTCCCCTGAGGGGGTTCCCTTTGTTTGGATTGTAGAATTAATTTATTCATCCATTATCCTTTGCACAATCCGCCACTAGGGGGTGGGGCAGGGTTCCTCATGCTCATCCAGGGGAGAACGTTTCGGGCGCTGGGCAGATACACCCAGGACAGGAGGCCAGGCTATCACCGTGCATTCACTTACACTATATGGGGCAATTTTGAGCATTCAATTTACCTTGAATCCATGTTTTTGGACTGTGGGAGGAAACCAAACATCGGGATTCAAACCTGGATCCCCAGAGCCGAGAGGTGAACGTGCCCGTCTGGCTTGTATAATCCTTCACTTGGGTCCTATCCCTGCATTGTTTTATTGCGGGTCGAACGCGTTTTACTCCGTATCGGTTTCAGTCGGTCGTAACGGTTGGGCTATGATGTCATCCTGAGCGTTCCCACTGCGTATTGAAGGATAAAGACGGAACACGCCGCACGGCTCAAGGCCCCCGTCATCAAAGCCATCGGCCCGAATGCGGTCGGCCGCTCAGTGCGGGTCGCGGTGAGGTGCACCAGCTGGAGCTCTCTGTACGTGCTCAGACCTGCAGGGATTACCCATCATTCCTTTAGAGCCTGTGACGCAGAGGAGATTTGACAGTGGTGCTGCTGTGTTAATAAGCACCACGTAAACTCCCCCCCCCCCCACAGCCTCTTATTGAAGTCAGGTCTGTGATCTAAGAGCTCACAACCGTGCTCTCTGGAGGGCTATAAAGCTGTGTGTATAATTCGTAATGGGAGTGGATTCAGCTGGAGCACAGGGCGGGTACCGCTGCTCCACTTTGGTGGATGAAGGTCAGAGAACGGAACTCAGAGACTACGGAACACCGTGCATGTTGGTGCAGCACCTTTTCTAAAGACAACAGTGAGCGACCTCCGAAAAGTCCGTTCGAAGTCCTCGGTTCTGCTTGTATTTGCCTGCTTTGTCGTCATTAAAGGGTTCCCACGGACCAAAACAGACCAACTGGAGGCACATTCATTTGCATGTCCACCCCGTGTCCGCATGGGTTTCCTCCGGGTTCTCCGGTTTCCTCTCACTGTCCACAAACATGGATCAAGGTCAATTGAATGCTCCAAATTGCCCCATATAGAGTGTTTTTGTGTAAGTGAGTGTGTGCCCAGCGATAGATCGGTGTCCTGTCCTGGGTGTATCTGCCCAGCGCTCAACACATTCTCCCCTGAATGGGCATGGGGAATCCCCCCCCCCCACCCACCATGACCCTAGTAGAGGAAAAGAGGAAGATAATGGATGGATGGATGTTATTGTATATCACACATTGATATGAATGTGACGCTCTCAGAGGGGTGTTATTATTAATACTGTCCGAATGGCTCAGCCAATCAGATTTAAGGACTGGAATAATGGAACCATGTTTTTGATTGCTGTGGCTCGGACAGACACAGCTGGACCGCAGTCGCGTTCTGGAGAGTGAAGCTGATCTAAATGGATGAGTTGAGTTGAGTTTAATATTTCTGCCTTCAATATTCTCTCATTTGTTTTTTATTTTTTTGCTCTTCGGCAGCTGTTCTGTGCGTGACAGGACAGTTCATCGACAGATCTCATTAGAACTCGGCCAAACTGTTTAAATCTCTTCACCTGGAGGCCGTGATAATGCGGCGCACGCAATGCGACTCTTTTTTTTTTTTTTTTGCTGAAAGGTTTGGCCGCGAGGGAGCTGAACTCACCGGTTCTTTTTCGGATGACTTGCGGCATGTTCATGCTACATGCTCGTGTGTGGCGCAGCTCGGGGGAAAAAAAAGGAGCAGATGGAAAAATAAACAATGGAAGAAAATGTGTATCGGTGCTCGTACATACCCCGACGTATTTATCAACAAAACGGGGGCTGCACGTGTGGAGGGGGACGACGACTGAGCATTAATGTTGTGCTGAATGAGAGGAACTACGACGTCACCCAGAGACGCCTCATATAATATTATGTTCATATAATGTTATGAACATCCATCCATCCATTATCTTCCACTTTATCCTATATTAGGGGGGTTCCCCATGCCCATCCAGGGGAAAACGTTTCGGGCACGGGGCAGATACACCCAGGACAGGACGCCAATCTATCACTGAGCACACACTCACTCACACAGACACAAACACACTCTATATGGGGCAATTTGGAGAACTCAATTGACCTTGATTCATGTTTTTGAACTGTGGGAGGAAACCGGAGAACCCGGAGGAAACCCATGCAGACACACAGAGAACATGGAAACTCCATTCAGATTGGGATTCGAACCGGGAATCCCTAGCGCTGAGAGGAGAACATGCTAAACCACTAAACCACAGTGCTGACCCAATATCATGAACATAATATACATATAATATTATATCATATTATATAATAATAATAATAATAATAATAATAGAATTTTATTTATATGTGCCTTTCAAGAAACACAAGTCGCTTACAATATAAGAAGAAAAACAATAATAAAAATTAACAAGCAGGAGTACAGGATACAGGACTATACCCCCCCCCCCCACCCCCCCATGGCTCAGCTTTAAACCTCGTCTCGCGTGGGCATTAAGACATTTACCAATGAGATTCCCAAATTTGACTTCGGAACTTCGTGCCGACGTGAACGAGACCTTGAGCCGTTACTTAATTCTACAGAAAACAAAAAGCAATGAAATGATGTTGACCTGGCAACCCTGCGGATCTCAAGCTTTAAGATGTGAGATTAGGAATAATCGGGCATCTTTCCAAAGAGCGACATGCAAGCTTTTGACGTTCAGTAGGTGTTAAATTTCAAACGTCGCTGTTCCCCCGGCTCCGGAACGCTTGCCAGGAAAGGTAAAGCCGAGGAAGCTGCCGAACGCAGCACTTTAATTTCAGGTCGTCATCTTCATGAGAACACAGACTGCACTGACGCAGGACCTGTCATTACACAGCACGGCGCTCCACAGTGTCATTAGTTTAACAAATCTGCAAACAGGCTCGTCTGGACGGCAGCCGCGAGCCCGAATGGCAGCACTCTGCGGTGTTGCACGTCGTCTCGCAATTATAATTAAAGAAAGCTGTTTGAATGAACTCAATGACCATTTCACTGGGACTCGAACCCTCCCTTCATCAGATCAGCTCCACTGATCATATAGCTCAGGCGTGCCCAATACGTCGAACCCCATGCCAGCGACCTTTGCTCCCCATAACTTTCACTCTCTATTCCCTAAAGCCCCCCCCCCCACCCCCCCCTATGCTTTATGTACTGCTTATAAAGATGGGCGGGTCAATTTGAAATGTTTCCATCCATCCATTATCTTCCACTTTATCCTCTACTGGGGGGTTCCCCATGCTCATCCCCATCCCGAGGAAAACGTTTCGGACACTGGGCAGATACACCCAGGACAGGATGTCAATCTATCACTGAGCACACACTCACTCACACACACACACACACACACACACTCTATATGGGGCAATTTGGAGAATTCAATTGACCTTGATTCATGTTTTGGACTGTGGGAGGAAACCGGAGAACCCGGAGGAAACCCACACAGACACGGGGAGAACATGGAGACTCCACCCAAATTGGGATTCGAACCGGGAATCCCTAGTGCTAAGAGGAGAACATGCCAAACCACTAAGCCACCCTGCCGTCCTGTAAAATGTTTACAATGTAAAAATTAAACATAACTACGGCCAATTATTATTATTACCACTTCCCAGCATGCTTTGCAGGGGGTTCTGCTCGTTCTATGTTTTATGCTTTAATCAATGTTCATGTTCTGTTTGGGGGGAATGCGAGTCAGGGGGGGGGGTTGTTGTCGTACATTTGCGCTGCATTCACCCGATATAGATGGACTTTGTAGTTCTACAGACTGTAATCCGTCTGTATCTCTTGATGTTCTATACACTCTCTGTTGATAGTGCAGCTATTATTTGGGGTGTCGATTCGCGCCGCTGACATGGTGGTGGTGTGTACGTAGATCGGACACAGGTGTGCTCATGGTTTACAGTTTATATCACTCTATTCCATTGCTAGCTCCAGGCTGTGATGTCTCCGAGCGTAATCGCTAACTCGATCTCGGCCCGTTGTCTACCACAGAGGAGGTTCTGTGATGAGCGACTGGGTGGCCGGCAGACGCGGGAGGAAGCATGGGTAAGAGTGGAAGTGCAGTGCCACTTCGTCCAGATTGATTTGCTCAATTAAAGGCTATGAATTCACCGCCGGTGGCCGTCCCCAAAAGCACAATGATCTGCTGTTGGGCTCAAAGGCTCCCCCTCTGTTCCGAGGTCCCCATCAAAACGTCTGCGCCCGTTTATTGGGGAAACATTTGGCTCATCCCCATCCTCATCTCGGTCGGGAGCCAAGAGCTAAAGAGGTCGTCTATTCAGAAACGAATTGTCGGGGCCGACGTGTGTGGCGGACGGGACGACCAGGAGGGCGGCTGGATGTGATGGGGCGGCCCATGTGATCTGCACGGCCAACCAGTCGGGGCCGGGCAAAAAGGGCCCGTTTTTATCAATGGAGCCGCTAAGCCGGACTGTCGGGAGTGACGGATGCTCTGCCGCTTGTGGTTTTTGAAACCTATTATAACGCCGTCACGTCGTTCGGAGTCTGAGCGCCGTTTTAAATCAGATTTTATTGCGATCACTGGCCGCGGTTCACGCCAAACGTGGTTTTGATATTTACGACTTTACAGCTTTTTGTCACTAATCGTTCGGGGGGGGGGCGGGGCGGCGTAATGATATAACGATGTAATTAGACCCAGAAACCGTGTCATTTCAAGGTTTCGTCGGGAATTCCGGTGAAACACAATTTCGCAGTCGTGGGCCGAGTACAAGCCTCCATTCAAGTTCTGCTGTTCATGTGGCCGACGAGAGTTGCTGCCAGCTTCCTTCGAGGCTTGTTATGGGCTGACTGTGGCTCGGCCTGGCATTTCAAGCCTAATTTGGTACCAGTAATTAGACAAGAGGCAAGCTCCTGACTCAGCAGTTATAGCCAGGAAAGCAGAAATGCAGTGGACGTGCACCGGAGTGTGTTATTGGACGTAACTTTCCGCTGAATCCGACCTGGCTTAGGTTTCATCTCATTAGGGACTCCTGCGCTCAGCTGCTTAAACACAGTGGGATGATGGTGCGAGTGAATTAAGGCCACTCATCGCACCGTTTCAGCCTCATCCTGCGGCCTGGGCATGCGCTGTGGTCGCATCTAAGTGTGGGATGCAGTGGGATCCAAACCTGCACCCCCGCTGTATCGACAGAAGCTTATTATTTTGGGCGTGTCGTGACATTAAAACCTCATGACGTTAAAACACTGACTTCACCCTCAGTTGATAGACGTGTGGTATATGAGTACGATGGTGTCATGGTGACTTATTGAATTGCACTCTGTGGTGTCTGCGTTTTGCTTCATGAGTATTTCTATCTATTTATTTATTTATTGTTTCTCCACCAGAATCATTTAAGAGTCGCAACTTTTTTTTTTTTTTAGACGGTGCGATTCACGTGATCTGCTGAAAATCTCGGCATCACAATACCAACAACACATTATGTATTCAGCAGATGCTTCCATAGAACCTCGACTTGATACTTGGGGGCAGAGCACAGGGTCAGCCATGACACTACACCCCTGGGGCATTGAGGCCTTACTTGATAGCCCATACTGGTAACTTAAATGTAGTTAGGATTTGAACATTCAAACCCTTGATTGATTGATTGCCCAAAACCCGAACCAAAGAGCTACCCCCACCTCCCCTTCCTCCAACAAACCAAGCTTACAGCCCAACAATATGAATGAAAGTGTTTGGACACGCCCCTTAGTGGTTCATTTGGTGTATGAACTGAAGCATCTTGCTATGTTTGCTTTGCTGGGACAGTTTGGGGAAGGTCCTCTCACACCCACTGTCAGTGTCCAGACCAGACCAGATATTAGCCCCCTTCTGGGTGAAGGGGCAAGAATTCTGGCTGATGCGTTGGTCCGTGGTTTCGGCTGACGTTCGGTGACCCGGTACATTTTGAGGGAATTTCTTTGCAGTAAACTGCCTGAAGCAGTCCCGAATTCAATTACATCATAAAGGCTTGGCATCGCCGGGTTTTCTGGCCCGGTGCCTGGCTGATGTAACTGGGAATAAAGTATTAAGACGGATCGCTTTCCCACAACTTCGGGTTCAGATCCAGAGGAGCGTTGAGGTTAACGCTGCTCCGCCAAAGCCAGAATTCCTGCGACTCTATCTGAAACACGACGCAGCCTGGACCTCAGAAAGGGTCCCATAGTGCCGTGTGAGAGAATTCAGTGGAATTGGGGGTGGGGAGTGAGGTTTGGGGTGGTGTTTAAATATCCTGCTGAGTCAGCTGAAAGGAACAGGCAACTGCTTCAACAGGAAAAAGGAAATGAAGCTGCTGGGATTTGGGGCGGCGGGCGCTCCGAGACGTTAACGCCTTGTTTCCTACTTCAAATGTTAAAGCAGAAGTTGGAAGGGACGTTGAACTTCTTTTCGTTCGTTAAAGGCAGACCGTCCATTAGGATGAGTACATGCGGATTTAAGGCTGGGCCTCGTAAGGCAGTCAGCTTAGTGCATCAGGCCTCTTTCATTATTAATGGACACTTTGCAGATGTATTTATATCGTCGCACCTATGACTGTTATTCAGTTCGGTATACAAGCGACGACATCAGACAATAAGTCGACGCGTAAAGCCACTAAACTAATGGCCTGTGAGTTTATGGACTGAGTTTTTTTTTATTTTTATAGCATCTCTTTTCTTCAGAAATATATACATTACAGAGAAACCTGTATATAACAATACCGCAGGTGCCTGCGATTAATTACAAATAGAGAAAACAGGAATTGGCTGTAATATAAAATAGAACAAGCCAACCCTATCACGAACACACACGCGTATACAAACGTCGTTAAAGTGAGCATGGAAAATCAGCGTGCAGTACTTTCTAGTAGCTAAAAATATTATACAGAAAATAATAGTATTAACAGAATATATATATATATATATATATATATATATATATATATATATATATATATATATATATATATATATATATATATCACACCCACAGGAGGGACTGTGGGAGGAAACCGGATAACCCGGACAAACCCCAACGCAGACAGGGGGAGAACATGTAAACTCCACCCAGATTGGGATTTGAACTGGGAATCCCTAGCACTGAGAGGAGAACATGC
>JAFMOD010000668.1:1808422-1819324 GCA_019802435.1 Corydoras maculifer
GGTTTCTGGTTTCTTTAACAAACACTTCCATCTAGTGGTCAAATTATAGAACGCAGTTAAAAAAAAAAAAAAAAAAAAAAAACAGCCGGTAAATAATGTACTGTAAATCATATTGATATGAATGTGCACTTAGAGGTGTTTATTATTGCCAGTGTTGTCACAGCTGAGCAGTCGGCTTAGCCAATTAGATTTAAGGAGCAGAAATACCAGTTTTATAGTTAGGGGGGTTGAAACCTAACTATACCTCACATGTTATACCTTTGAATTTTGCATTTTTATAAATTGTGTGTGTGTTTCCTTTTATTAAGTTCTTCCCTCGTCACATGACCACTGCATCAATGCATCCTGCGTTAAACTCTCATTCTTTGATCTTGGACAGGAACCGAGACACTTACAGTTACTTGCAGACCTGGAGGACAGCAGCATCTTCACTGTGGTGGGAGGAAAGAAGCTTCACAGTGCACCGACCGAGTACGAGTTCTGCGTTAAGGTAAGAACTCTGCTTCGGTGTCATTAAGTTAAATAAAAAAAACATTCAGAATTAAATGTAGACTCTTTATTAGAACCTGCAGTTTGAGTTCTCTCTTAGCTCTCTGATGAGTGTTTAAAATCTGATCCATGCCGCAGTGAGATCTGTTTCCTGTTCACAAATCTGAGACTCTGAGGATGTTCTCAAGCAAAAGAACGTGGACTAAATGTTAATCGACCCCTTTTGTTTTTTTTTGTTTTTTTTATTTTATTTTCAAGCCCAATAAGGTACGAAGTGAGCAGAAGGAAATGAGGATGTTGTGTGCAGAGGACGAGCAGAGCCGAACGTGCTGGATGACGGCGTTCAGACTTTTTAAGGTGAGCTTTACAAAGACGACCCCCCCCAGCTCTAAAGTATGTGTACAGTTCCCACTCTGAACTCCATGTATGGTTCTCCACACAGTACGGCATTATCCTGTATCAGAACTACAAGATCCCACACCAGAGGAAAGCTTTGCTCTCACACTTCTCTACTCCGGTGGTGAGAATCACACTCCAGCCCACTGCTCCTGACTGAGTGGGGTTACAAAAAAACACATGATGGTACAGTACGATGGGCGGCACAGTAGCTTAGTGGTTTAGCATGTTCTCCTCTCAGCACTGGCGATTCCCGGTTCGAATCCCAATCTGGGTGTAGTTTCCATGTTCTCCCTGTGTCCGCGTGGGTTTCCTTTGGGTTCTCCGGTTTCCTTCCACAGTCTAAAAACATGGATCAAGTCAATTGAGTTCTCCAAATTGCCCCATATAAAGTGTGTGTGTGAGTGAGTGTGTGCCTAGTGATGGATTGGTGTCCTGTCCTGGGTGTATCTGCCCAGTGCACGAAACATTCTCCCCTGGATGGGCATGGTGACCCCCCCCCTCGTTTTATTCAGGTTTAAACTCACAAAATCTCTCACGTGAAGCTCGTCTAAAGAACCGTCTCGTTCCGTTACAGAGGAGTGTCTCAGAGAACTCGCTAGTAGCCATGGATTTCTCAGGGACAATAGGCAGGGTGATCGACAATCCTGTGGAGGCACAGAGCGCTGCAATGGAGGAGGCCTACACCTGGAGGGTGAGCATGAAACCGATGTGATGAAAATAAATGTTCAGGTTTCTATCATAAACAAACTGATTGTTTTGGACAGTTAAAAAAAATACTTTGAGATAATACTTTACTATTTATCACACAATACACCACTGGTTAAAAAAAGACCAACTTTTAAGCATGGAGGTGGTTCCATCAGTCAAGTAAGACACCGAATGTCACACAATAATAAGTCATCATTAATGACATCATTAAAAATCTGTGGCCTGAGTAAAAATGTGTTGAAATCTAACAATAGGTTCTGCATTATAAGAGGAACGTACACAAGTATGGTGGAGGATCTGCGATCTAATATTCATCAACCTTCAGGCTACAGAAAAACTTAATGCTGAACCATGTGATCACATAAACAGCAGGCTGGCTACATGCTTATGGGCTATGAATGTTGCTAAAGGCGTCCACTAGAGGGCATCAAAGTGGATCTTTTACCCGCTCCAGACACACACGCACCCATTCTCAATATAGCTCAAGTGAAACTTATTTAATCTCATCATTTATTATTATTTTTAAAAATGTTTCATTTGCGTTACAGAAGAGAAGTCAGCGCATGAACACTCTGGGAAGCCCCAGTCCACTTCATCCCTCTTCATTGAGTGGAGGTACGTAGGTTTGCTGTATTATTTGCAGTGCCGTTTTATAAAATGAGTCATTCCGGTGCTTAAATCTGATTGGCTGAGCCGTTTGTGACATTATTGACAATAACACACACTTCAACACAAGTGTTTTACATTCGTATCAATGCATGATACACAATACATTATTTTCCCCCGATGTATTTTCTAAACTGTTTTCTCTGATTTGGCCACTAGATGACAGTGTTTGGTTGTTAGAGAATCCTAGATTATGTCCGAGAAGACCAGATTATAAACAATTTTTTATTCAATAAAAGCATTTATGAATCAAAATGGTTATTTTATTATAGTGTGTTTGTAAGTGTTGTATTAAAGACACTCGAGGTTGTGTATTATTTTTGAATATATCACAGGAAAGAGGTGGAACTGTACTCCTCTACCAATTTTCCTGTGATTTATCACAATACTGCCACGCCCTCTCATACCTTACTGCTTCATTAATCCCTTTGTGGTCTTAAAACCCTCATGATTATTAACAGTAAAAATAAAAAGCTGCTCTATATTCTGTTCACAGTGATCCACCGAACTCAGCTTTGGTTTCATGGGCGAATCACACGGGAGGAGTCTCACAGGGTGATCCACCAGCAGGGCCAAGTCGATGGGTACGATTTGATATATGAGGTGTGACGTGTCGATGAGATTTGTGACCGTTGTGAACCTGAATGTCGATGCTTCCTTTGAACAGATTGTTCCTCCTGAGGGACAGCCAAAGCAACCCCAAGGCTTTCGTTCTGACACTGTGCCACCACCAGAAAATCAAACACTTCCAGATATTACCGGTACGTCCCACCAAATCCTCAGGGTCTAAATGAGAGGGACACTCGAGTGAAATACGGCTTTAGATAAATGAGAGAGACCAAAATAAGGGGTTTTAATCCACCTCCTCAGCCCACGTGAATCAAATCTAGCACCTAGTCTTTGATTCTAGACGTCCTTACAGAAATGGAATGGAAGGCAATTTTTTGTGCCAATATAACCGTATTACAGACTAACAGTCAACGAGTTAGAGATCTAACCCAGTATATACAGTACATAACATATGAAACAGAATGGAGCTACATCATCCTACATCAGTGTCTGACTACACGAATGCTCTTCTGGACCAATGAGCTGAAATTTTACCAGCACGCTCCAAAATCGGAAGCTAAGCTGTTGTAGCTGTAAGACCCCCGACCTATGACAGGATGTGGTGAACTGTACTTTTTTGTCCCCCATGAAAATGAACTGCTGTTAATCCTGGCTTTTCGTTTTGGCGCCCCCTAGTGTGAAGAAGACGGCCAGCTGTTCTTCAGCCTGGATGATGGCGTCACCAAATTCACAGACCTGATACAGCTGGTGGAATTCTACCAGCTGAACAGAGGAGTGCTGCCTTGTAAACTCAAGCACCCCTGCACCAATGTGGCCTTATGACTGGACGTCTGCTCTTAGCTTTATGAGGACCAGACGATTTTGACGTGGTTCGGTGACGGCGGGTAGAAGAAGCCCCACACTGAACCGCAATAGATCCCGAGCCCTATGCCGAACGCAGGAGTTCTTTCTCATCGCACAATCATCTAGAGGTCATGCTTGATAATCGTACTGGAGGAGGCACTGGGATGGAAAGAGCTCCGGTTCTGTAGAGTCCCCCTGCACCAGCAGACGACGGGAAACACACTGCGTGAGCGCTGATTCACAAAAAACTCATGGAGCTTCCGGACGTGGACGAGGGGCTGAAGTCTAAAACTCCCAAAAGATGGACGGAAGGCCTCCAGGAACTTGAAAAACCATCCACACCTGGTTTGCGCTAAAGTGCAGGAAGCAGCCGAGCAACTAAACGATTCTCGGGTGACGTTAAAGCTAAAAAAAAAAAAAAAAAAAACATACACAGTGTGATCGTTAGATGAAATCACCTTTAATAGTCGTCTTTTGTCATCTGGAACACTGCTGTCCTGTTGAAACACGGTTACTACATGAAGCATCTTGACACCAGGAGATAGTCTGAAGTGCCGGAGACAGGCGGGGGGGAAGCAAGTGCGCCCCCCTGAGTCACTATAAAGAATAAAAAGAGGGCAGAAAACGGAGGAAAAACCACTAACTTCTCTTGAATGAAGCAAACCATGCAGGGAGCTGCGATCAGGACGAGATGGGGACGGACGACTGGGGGATCTCTGATAGGACAGTGCACTGTGAAGTTCCCGGGACGCCTGGGGCTGTCTTTCCGATACTGCCTTTTTGTTCCGCAGACAGATTTTAAAGGCTATTTTTGCATTAGTGACACGAGCCGTCTTCTTCTAGTGTTCACCCAGGACCTGTTAAGCTAAACGGAAAGAGGCGGAGCTACGGTTATGCAGGCAAACGATGCAATCTTTTTCTTTTTTTTTTTTTGTCGTCGTCGTTGTTGTTGTTGTTGCCATGGATCTATTTATTTATCTGCATCTGAATGATTACTTGAAATGCAGTGAACTTTCGTTCGGGACTGTAATTTCACAAACAATATTGAGCCTTGTGATGTTTTTGCTACTATTTTTAGAACATACTAACCCTGTTTTCTTATCTGCCTTTTACCATCTGCTGTAGCGTTTTATCTGCTCCACCTCCGGAACCTTTGGACGTCATCCACGTAACGTTCGCAAATACATCATTAATACAGTCGCATCTCCACACTCTCAGAAACCCATGTTTGGTTTTTTAAACGTAACCGGCTTCCCTCGAACAGATTAACGACGCATTCATTATACCGCGGTCGATCTTCAGGCCCAGCCCCGACTAATAAACCTGCATTAGTCCAAGTCCAAGTCTCCATTCATCCTACTTTATTCAGCTGGCTTCACGTTCACAGTATGCAGAAGAGGGAGGCACTAGGACCCAGGGGGAGGAGCTGTTGCCTAATAACAGGGCTGAAACACAATTGTTGGGGGGCGGGTATTGTGACATCCTTTGCTATCTCTTTGCTCTACTCTGCTGAATTTACATCAGGGTGGAGTGAATCAGGGTGAATCCCCATCTGGATGGAGTTTCCATGTTCTCCCCGTGTCCGTGTGGGTTTCCTCCGGGTTCTCCCGTTTCCTCCCACAGTCCAAAAACATGGATCAAGTCAATTGAGTTCTCCAACTTGCCCCATATAGAGTGTGTGTGAGTGTGTGCCCAGCGATGGATTGGCGCCCTGTCTTGGGTGTATCTGCCCAGCACCCAAAACTTTCTCCCCTGGATGGGCATGGTGAACCCCCTCCCGTGACCCTAATAGAGGATAAAGTGGAAGATAATGAATGAGTATGAGGAACTCATTCACTCATCTTCTTAATCATCATTATCATATTAATCCTGTACTAGGGTCCCGCGTGGGGGGGGTAGAATATGCACCTCCTCTTTACTGTGATTGGTTCAAATTCCCTTGTAAATGCTAGGTAACTGGTCATGTGACTGTGATGGTTGCAGTACGCAGTGTGGCAGTGTGCTATTTGGAATACAGCCGCTGTATGGATGTGTCCCTCAACCAAAAAACATCCATCCATCCATCATCTTCTGCTTTATTCTCTACTAGGATCGTGGGGGGCGGCATCTAAAGAACACACAAATAAAAATGTGTACTCGTCATGAGCCAATACCCTAGCCGAACATGTGACGACCGGTTCACAGCAAAGTGATATTGCTGCAAACTTCTTGAATCGTGGTTGTGATGTACGTTTAGAATGAACACAGGGGACACAGGCACCAGGGGGCTGCGTCTGAACAGGCTGGAGTGGTCTGGGGAGGGGGGTGTGCGAATGCCAAGGCTAAAATGCAGCTGCCCCCTGCAGGGTTGTGCTTGAGGACATAGGTTGGAGCTGCATGTGTGATGGAGAAAGCATGTGAGCACCGCGGCCCTCGTTACACGCTGGTGGGAGGGGCCGGCGGCGGCGGGAGGGGCCGAATCTGGAATGGGGAATACGTCATTTGGAAACATGGTGACGTCAGAAAGAAAAAATGTTTGAATCTGTGCATTAAAAAAAAAAAAGCCAAATATGACGAGACGAGAATGAAAGGAGGCGAAGGAAACAGTCGCAGGGGGAGGAGACGGTGACCACATGTTACCATGGTGGCCAGTCTTTAACATCGCAAACACACACACACACACACAAAGAAAAACTATCTTTAAAAACCAAAACAGTGCTTCCAAGTGATGCCACTGTCAGCCGTGTGATTTACGATGCATCCCACATTCCTGACCCCAAAGAATGGGCCAAACCCAATCAACGTCCGGTCAATCGTTTATAAACATCAAACACACATTTACACTTTAATGAGCTGAAATACTGAAGTCATGAGGATGAGAGAACCGACTGAGCAGCGTGACCACTTAACCGATGACACGGTTTAATAAAGACGTTGATGTCAGTGTGAGAGGCTGTACGTTTAAATCTATATGTTTTCGGCATTTTACTGCAGTGTTGAGCAAACGATGGGAAAGGGTGGGGTGCGAATTCTTACTTCTTTCTAATTTTCAGACCAATTATTTGTTGTTAGGACCAATAAAGGCTTAATACTCTGTAAATCTTGTGTCTGGACAGTTTTTGTAACGAGTTTTTTTTATTCTTAAACAATGTCATTTGATTGGCTTTTGGACAAAAATGCAAATTCAATGCCATTTTACTTTAAACACACAAATTGGGATTCCAGCACATGGCTTGTACCCTGTTTTTTGACGTTGCTGGTTCATGTTTGATGTCAGTCTAAGTGAATTATAATTTGTTTAAGGTCCAGATGACGATCTGGGTGGAGTTTCCATGTTCTCCTGTGTGCACATGGCTTTTCTCCGGTCTCCCACTGTCTAAAAAGATGTTTTCAAGGTGAATTTGCTACAATAAATTGCCCTTATATAGCGTGTATGTGTGTGTGTGTGTGTGTGTGCCCAGTGATAGATTGGCGCCCTCTGCTGGGTGTATGTTCAGCTCCTGCAGCGTTCTTACCTTGATGGGCATGGCATGATATATATTTTTCCATTTACCTTGTGCCTTTTCACTACGAACCTGCAATTCCAGCATATGTCCACCGGGTGGCAGAAATTTATCCATTTACCTTTTGCCTTTACAATACGAACCTGCAATTTCAGCATATATCCACCGGGTGGCAGAAATTTATCCATTTAGCTTTTGCCTTTTCACTTCGAACCTGCAATTCCAGCATATGTCCACCGGAGGGCAGAAATTTATCCATTTACCTTTTGCCTTTTTACTTCGAACCTGCAATTCCAGCATATGTCCACCGGGTGGCAGAAATTTATCCATTTAGCTTTTGCCTTTACACTACGAATCTGCAATTCCAGCATATGTCCACAGGAGGGCAGAAATTTATCTATTTACCTTTTGCCTTTTTACTTCGAACCTGCAATTCTAGCATATGTCCACCGGAGGGCAGAAAGAAGTAGGGTGCAGGATAGGATAATGATCAGGTTTAAAAATTTTACAGTGTAGCTGGCTTTTTCCTACACTAATGACTCGTGTTGTTCACATTTATACGTTGCTTTGGACAAAAGCGTCTGCTAAATGACTAAATGTGAATGTAATATCGTGAAGCATGCATGTGTTTATGGGAAACTTTAATCCAAGAAGGGCATTCTTGAGGTCAGACACTGATTTTGGGTGAGAGGGCCTGGCTCAGGCCTTTGTCGTGGTTCTTCCCAAAGGCTTTGAATGGGATTGAGGTCAAGATCAGACATGTTCGTCCACTGCAAACTGACCCAACTGTGTTGTTTTGGACATTTTTCAGGGCTTACAATACGAAAACAGAAAAGGACCATCTTTACACTGCTACACTGAGAACATGCTGATTTCCAGTTTAAAGGTAAAGTGCTTGTTTGAACACATTTGTGACAACTGGGGTGGATCAAAAACCTGAATCCCGTGCTCAGCATGTGTGTCGGAGTAGTTTGATTTGTGTGGTGTATTTACTGTAAATATACTTATTATAGGACTTTTAATAAAATCTTCTTATAATTATGTAATAGTAATTCAGTAAAAAGGACTTTATCTTAAAATAAAACAACTAAGTTAAGTAACTTAATCATATGGATTTTTAAATACAAAATGCACTTTTAAACATGAAGCTAATTAAATGTTTTTAGATCACAATTATATGATATAAAACATGTTGATGCTGTGAATTTTTTATGAATTTGAAGGACTTTTACTGGTCAAACACAACACTAATGTTCGGGGTAAATAATCTGTCTTAGATTTCAGGTAAAGATGTCGGATTTCTGTGAGATGATTTCAAACTTTCACATTTTAATATTTTATCGTTTGAAACCAACACATCTTGTTTTTCCAGCTTTGTAAGTGAAGAATCGATTCCAAATCGAATGTGTCGATTCAGTTGAACTGAAGCTCAAGAAGTCGTCAGGGGGAAATAATGAAACGCTGCATGATATATATATAATATCATATATATGATATATAACCACGTGGTTGTTTTTTTTTTTTTTTCTAAATAATTTGATCTGTATGTTAAAAGTTAATTTGTTTATAGTTTAGATATTTGTCTCAGTTAAAGGAAAATTGTGGCATCTGCTAAAATCAGTTGGCAGTAAAGTTTGATTTTGAATATTATTCGAATCATGGGGATTATTTTGTGAAGACTTTTTGTCATGGGGATCTTTTGAAATTTGTTTTTGTGTAATATATAAACACGTCTAATGGAGCGTCTGTAATAACTCTAATTTCCCCCCGGATATATATATATATTAATATATATATATATTTTTTTTCTTTTCAAAATTCATTATGCGGTACATGAGATAAGAACGAAATTATGGGTCACGGACCCCAATTACCCTGTTCTTTTAAAGTTATAATTTAAAATTCAAAGAAGAAAATGAGAATCTTTTATTTATTTATTTATTTAAATAAAAAAAAAATACAGTATATAGATATGTGAACTATAATAATATACAACTATGAATATATAATAATATATAATATACAACTATAAATAGAATATGGACTAAAATCTTTGACATTATATATATATATATATATATATATATATATATATATATATATATATATATATATATATATATATATATATATATATATATATATATATATAAAGGATTCTGATTCAGAGTCGACACGATCGGTGCGCAGAATTGGCGGCTGAAGATCGGAGTCGACTCCGGGGAACCGAGCATCGTCTATATGGTGCGCGGTTGCCTTTAAATCCACGGCCGTCCTCCCGCGTGCCCGTCGATAAAGTCGCGCGTGGGTCTGCGTGGGGACTCGCTTGCGGCTTTAAACGTTCGCGTTCGCGGCGGCGGCGTCTGCGCGAACAGTCCCGCCGACTTCAAAGAACCGAAAGCGCTCCGTTTCCTGGCGTCGCGCTCTCTCAGGCGTCGCCGGCGTCGCCTCGGGGTCCTGCTTAGCCCGGTTTTAGAACGGGAGGGAAAGCGGGCTGGCTGGTTGTCCCGAGTTTAACCCGGGTTAACGGAACACTCTGGAACGTCACGCAGCGGCCTCGGCGGTAAGGCTCCGTCGCTTTAATCTAACCCCCCCGCGCGCGCGGGTCCCGGGACGCCGCCAAACGGGCGACGCGGGAACCCATCCCGCCGTTTAGCTTTGATCTCGCCGCCACTTTGAGTCGGTTAACGCGAGCCCGGGCTTTTTTCTCCTTTGTGTAAAATGCGCGGTCTGGCGCGCGGGACGCGTCCCAATCCCCCCGCACGCTCCCTACGTAGGTTGCCTGCCGGGTCGCGCTATGGGGCGGTTGTAGCGCACTTTGCGGAGCAACGCAGCGCGGTTTGGAACGCGGCCGCACTTCTGGCGTACGGCGCTGCCGGGGGTTCGATCCGGAGCTCCAAACGGGGCCGCCGCTTCGTTCCTTTGACTCCGAACACCCCGCAGGTTGAAGACTCCACCCGCGGCGGCTCGGTTTGAAAATTTCGCGGGGGAAGTTCACTTTATAAACCCCTCCAAAAGAACCAAACCCCCGGGGAGCTGTTAGCCGTTTAGCATCGCGAGTCAAATAGCTTAATGAACTTAAGGAATCGTTTCAGTCCAAATGATTCCTTTCGTCTATATCGTAACACTGTCATAACGTGCGTTATAAACGTTATTAGTGTTTATGTGGTGGATAGAAGCCCGTTGATTCTAAAGGTGTATCGTTTCGCTTCTCGTTAGCTGTTTGCTGCTGCACACCAGCCCGCGCCGCGTTGCTTCAGTTACCAAACCATTTGTAAACAAATCCACACTTAATTCCGTCATCCATCCATTAACTTCCACTTTATCCTCTACTAGGGTCACGGGGTTGCCCATCTAGGGGAGAACGTTTCGGGCGCTGGGCAGATACACCCAGGACAGGACGCCAAACTATCGCTGGACACACACTCACACAGACACACTCTATATGGGGCAATTTGGAGCATTCAATTCACCTTTGATTTATGTTTTTGGACTGTGGGAGGAAACCCACGCGGACACGGGGAGAACATGCAAACTCCACCCAGATTGGGATTCGAACCAGGAATCCCTAGTGCTGAGAGGAGAACATGCCAAACCACTAAGCCATCGTGCCGCCCTTCAAAAACATGGATCAAGGTCAATTGAATTTTCCAAATTGCCCCATGTAGAGTATGTTTGTGAGTTTGCCCAGTGATAGATTGGCGTCCTGTCCTGGGTGTATCTGCCCAGCGCCTGAAACGTTCTA
>JAFMOD010000668.1:1832349-1849780 GCA_019802435.1 Corydoras maculifer
GGGCACACAATCACTCACACAAACACACTCTATAGGGGGCAATTTGGAGAATTCAATTGACTTGATCCATGTTTTTGGACTGTGGGAGGAAACCGGAGAACCCGGAGGAAACCCACGCAGACACGGGGAGAACATGGAAACTCCACCCAGATGGGGATTCGAACCGGGAATCCCTAGCGCTGAGAGGCGAACGTGCTAACCACTAAGCCACCGTGCCGCCAGGAAAAAGGAATTATTAGTGATATTCTAAAATAAATAATGAGCAATTCACTTTTTTATTCAACAAACTCAACATCTGTAGGCAATAAAAAAAAAAAAATAAAGTCGAAGTCACATACCCTGACACATCTGATCCCTCCACAGCTGCGAAAAGCACGTAACGGATAGAGAGAAAAGCACCAATCTCATCTTCTTAATCTGAAAACAGAAGTTATAATCCAGTGCACGAACACAGACTAAATTTACACTGACGCACATGTTTTGAAAATCTATAAATACATATGAACACTCTTGAATAAATGGATGAATTTAGCAATTGTGAACAATTCACGTTACTGGAATTAGAAGGAACATCTGAGACTCTTACCTCTCGTATGTGAGGTGTCTAGAAAATGAGAGTTTTTAACACACCTCTCTTTTTGGCGCACTCTCTGTTTGTGTGTGTGTGTGTCTCTCTCTCTCTCTCTCTCTCTCTCTCT
The DNA here is from genome assembly GCA_019802435.1 of Corydoras maculifer. Classification (NCBI taxonomy): domain Eukaryota; kingdom Metazoa; phylum Chordata; class Actinopteri; order Siluriformes; family Callichthyidae; genus Corydoras; species Corydoras maculifer. Next base: position 1,833,048 of record JAFMOD010000668.1, read on the forward strand.
CTCTCTCTCTTTCTCTCTCTCTCTCACACACAAACACTGAATTTAGAACATCACTCATATGTACATCATGACTTGATATCTACACACACACACTCTGACCACTTCATTAGATAAACACTTTTATCATTCTATCAACTTTACTTGCTCTCTAGTTCTACATTTACAGGCTGTACTCCATCTGTTTTTATGTTGTTTTGTTTTTTAGGCACAGGAATTATTAGGGTGGTGGATGACTCTCTGTATTGCAGTGACACTGACATGGCGATGGTACGTTTGTTAGTGTGTGTTGTGCTGGTACGAGTGGATTACACACAGCCCTGCTGCAGTTTCAATCCTTCAGTTGCACTACTGCATCTAATCCAATGACACCAGCACCATATCAGTGTCCCTGCATTACTGAGAATCATCCACCACCACAATAATTATAATAATAATAATAATGATGCTTGCACTGTGAAGGCTCAGTGAGAACGGAGGGACCGCAGAATGTAATTATAGAAACACAAACTCGATATTGATGATCCGTGGAGCCGTATTAGTATTTCGTTGGGTGGTGGATGATCCTCAGTATTTCAGTGACGCTGACCTGGCGATGATGTGCTTACAAGTAGATCATACTGAAGCAAAGTGTTAAAACCCTGTATCCACTCACTGTACACTCCTATGACACTCCTCCACCTTATTGCTCCACCTTGTGGATGTAGATTCAGAGACAGTAGGTCATGTGTTGCTGCACAGTGTGTCTTGTCCATCCTCTAATCCTCCATCAGTGATACAGGATGCTGCCTCACTCCACATCACCCCATCTTCACGTATCCAACAAGTAAAGACAGCATGTACTGAAATGTTCTCACATCCTCCAACTGACCTTATCTTCAACCTGACCTCAGCTTCTGTCGGCTGTCTGCATTTATCTGCACATCACGCTGCTCATCAGATAACACATGGAAAGATTATTTGAAACTCTTTTCACCGTGGGCTTCATATTTTAAATTTAGAGAGCGCCTCAGGGGGCAGCTATATTCATTAAGACTTAGTATTAAAGTAAACAGGTCGCCTTCGTCATTCTGCATCCTGAGGTCATGGTTTATTAGTGAAATGCTGACGGTTTGGGTTAAAACCATAATGTCATACCATTTTAAATATAGAGTTATAAGACAGTGGTGTCAGTGTGTAGCGTCTGATGTCTCGAATATGAAAACCAGGTTTAAACAACAGAAGCCAACAGAACAGCATCAGGTTTAACGACCATCAGCGTTTGGTTAAGAAAGCTGCACATCAAGAAAGAACAGACAGCATACGGTCGTCCTAGCACCATGATTACATTAGTAAGGTAGTCTTAAAACCTACATTTTTATGTTGGTTTTAATCGCCTTTGTAGTGTTTTACTTGATGTCTTGTTTTATTGCTTAGATTATATTCTTGTGTTTTATGATTTAAAGTTTCAACACTGTGCAGCACGTTGTTGTTTTTGAAGTGCTTTATAAATCAAATAGAGTTAAGTTAGTACTTAACGTTTCCAGAGTTTCTTGCTGACTTTTGGAAAGATTTAAATTGTATTCATTTTTTATTACAATTTAAAAAAAAATCCAAAGTGTGGCTTCATGCACCAAGTGAGCTTCTCAGTGAGGGATGAAGTGCTGGATTCGGAGATGTTAGTATACACTTCTAAGTCTTGAGCATTGTTACTGAATTCCAAATTCGAGGAGATATATCGTCTGATGTTGCTCATGTGAACTCATGTGCAGCATAAACTAAAACCGTCTCCAGGCCTTCACGCAACACAAATAGACTTCCTGCAAATACTCATACTGCTTATTATACACGTGTGTGTGTGTGTGTGTGTGTGTGTGTGTGTGCGCACACACACACACACATACCTCCTTGACCCCTCAGGCTTGCACATTTTTGCACTGATAATTGTTGATTCATTTCTTGAATGATGTTCAATGTGAGTTAACCTCTGAATTACAGAATCATATTCCCATAGAATCCGTGGACCTTAATGTCAGTGACACGTTATACTAATGGAACAGTGAAGGTGGAGATCCTAATGATGGACTGGTAGAACCGCAGATCCTGATGTTGGACTGGACAAGCCAGCAAATCAGGAAAGTACGTTTGGAACTTTAGAACAACATCGGTGATTGACAGAACTAAAGAAACTATGTGAAAACTCCTGAAACTGCAGAATTAAAGAATGATGTGCTAGAGCTACAGAACCGGCTGAGAGCCTTAATATCCATAATGATTGTAAATGTGGTGAGGCTCTTAACCGTCTAGTCGAATGGCTGATTGGACGTTCTCACACAGAGCATGTTAATATGTTTAGTCTTAGCTTTAGTGGAATGTCCATGTATCCTAATATACATGACTGAATCACTGTTATTGGTTTCAGTTTCCCTCATCGACTGAATTGGCGCAGAATCACCAAAGGTAGAGTAATAATACTGTATTATACTTCAATATTCCGTCCATGGTGGACAAACGTCAAAGTGCACAGTGAATGTAACCTCACTGCATGTGGGCTACGACAGTGGAGGGTCTCCTTTGTAATGATGTTATATTTTCTAGCCGCTGTATTAATCCTAATATCATGGTGGCTACTTAAAAGTCCCTATTGATTTAAATCTATATGCTTATGTTCTTTCCCCTAACCGCGGCGTGTTCGGTGATCAGAACACCTGATATGAGAGATTTTATAGAAAGATATGCTGAAGGAGGTCTCAAAAAGAGGAAAAGAACCAGCTTATCTAACGCCAGCCCTTCCCTGAGGTTACTGGATGTGTGTTATCTATTTTTTAGTAATAAGTGTAACCGAGTTACCAAACTGCAAAGAAATATTGGATTAATTGAGTGTAGAAAGTCAAATAAAGTGGTACAACCAACTTTTCAGCTTTAGGGAATCTGGTTTGAATCCTGATATGGGTTCTCCCTGTGTCCGCGTGGGATTCAAAGTGCCTTAAATTGCCCCTTTGTGAAGTTCCTCTATGGTGTGTGTTTGTGTGAGTGAGTGTTCTAGGTGTATCTGACCAGAGGCCGAAACGTTCACTCGAGGACAGAGTCGTTGCAGCAGGGCAAGTAATCGAACCAATGACACGGGACCGCAAGACAACGACTGGTTATGACTGGAATGCAATGGCAAACTGTGTAAGTGCTTTTTAAAAAATTCTATTACCGTCAATGCGGTAATATACAATGACCTAGTTTATTGGAATCCCCTCCCTCAAGGGGGCGCCTCTCGCTAATCCTTCATAATTCTAATGCTGTTTGTGAAGAAGGGGTCCTTTTTTCTTCCCCATGACATGTGAGGGTTTTGTTTCAAAATGTTTCCAATGAAATATACATCCATCCATCTATCTATCCATTATCTTCTGCTTTATCCCCTATTAAGGTCGCGGGGGGGGGGGTCCCTATCCAGGGGAGAACGTCTCGGGCGCTGGGTACACCCAGGACAGGGTGCCAATCTATCGCTGGGCACACACACACACACACACACACACACACACACACACTCTATATGGGGCAATTTTTGAGAACTCCATACACCTTGATCCATGTTTTTGGACTGTGGGAGGAAACTGCAGAACCTGGAGGAAACCCACAAGGACACGGGGAGGACATGCAAACTCCACCCAGAGTGGGATTTGAACCGGGAATCCCTAACGCTGAGAGAAGAACATGTTAAAAGCACACAGCCACCGTGCCGCCCCCAAAAAATTTATGACACAAAGTCTAAGATGATTCAGTAATTCAGAACGAGTTCCCTGTGGTGGATAAAAGCGTGTGTTAAATGACTGAAATGTCAAATGAAATGTAAATTGACAAAAATGTCGGTAGGTAAGAAGAAAACGCTGCTTTATTAAAACGATCGATTGAGGTGATTCCACAGATGGACACCAGGCGGCGGTCTGCACCTCCGGTGCGCGCGTTCCGCAGTCACGAGCGAAAGATGTGGACCAATGCGCGTGGGTGACGCGTCTTCTTCCCGCAAAACGGGTGGGAAAGACGCCGCGGAGCCGGAAGCCGGTGTGGACAGCGCGAGGCTGTCCTGCGGAGTCGGACCCCCGGAGCGGTAACGCTGGAGGAGGCGGTCGCCCTGCTGGAGCTCTATCTGGTTGTCATGGTGATCTCCTTCTCTTGGGCGGTGTATTTTCTGTTGGTGTCTAAGCAGGGTTTAGGAAAGAACTACCGGCTGGACTGACCGCCCGCAGCCGCAGCGGAGCAGGTTCGAATCCCGCGCTCGCATGTAGCGCCTCCGCGAGTCCGGAGCCGAACCGAGACGAAGCCGGGTGAGCTTTCATGAATACACCAGGAGACGTGTCGGCTCAGTGCTTTGGCATGTTCTCCTCTCAGCGCCGCGGATTCCCGGTTCGAATCCCCATCCGGGTGGAGTTAGCATGTTCTCCCCGTGTCCGCGTGGGTTTCCTCCGGGTTCTCCGGTTTCCTTCCACAGTCCAAAAACCATGGATGAAGGTGAATTTAATGCTCCAGATTGCCCCATAGAGAGTGTGTGTCCAGTGATAGATTGGTGTGCTGTCCTGGGTGTATCCGCCCAGTGCCCGAAACGTTCTACCCTGGATGGGCATGAGGAACCCCACACCTGCACACCCTCCCGCGACCTTAGTACAGGATAAAGTGCAAGATAAAGGATGGATGGGTTCTCCGGTTTCCTCCCACAGTCCAACAAACATGGATTCAAGGTCAATTGAACTCTCCAAATTGCCCCATACAGAGTGTGAGTGAGTGAGTGAGTGTGTGCCCACCGATGAATGGGCGCCCTGTCCTAGGAGTATCTGCACAGCGCCCGAAATGTTGTCCCGTGGATGGGCATGGGGAACCCCCCCTCCCCCCCACCTATAGTACCTGATGTTTGCATAAAGTGAAGTGAGTTTGGATTCGTGAGCATGAATAATACAAAAACAGACAAAAGAAAAATGCCAAAAGGAACTGACTGCACAGCCCCCCCCCCCAACATTCCTGCACATTGTCTTGAGCACTCGCTTTTGCATGCGTGCACTTTATGTTGATACAGTGCTGTTCACACCGGTGTGACTGTAGTGCTGGGAGTCCTCGACCACCCAAATAATAAATAGTTATTAAGGAAGGAAGATCAAGTGGTAAAACGAAGTATGTAGGGAAACAAATGGCCTACAGTCTGTAATTCACAAAGTCCATCGTCGTGGTACGTGGAGGTAACGACGTGGCGGGGGGGGGGATCGCACTGCTGCTTTAAGCACAATGTTTGTCACTGAGTTTTCCTGTGTCTGCTCTTCTTGCCCCTCGTGTTTTTAGGAGCTCTGAGGTCAGTGTAGCGGGGGGTCGCCCTTCAGAGAAGCCAACATGGACTTCTCCAGGTTCCTGGCGGATGATTTTGACGTGAAGGAGTGGGTGAACGACGCCTTCAAGGTGGCGCAGAAGGAGGCACCGGGCAAAGCTGACGCTCACGCCGCGACGCTGGTCATGAAACTGCAGCTGTTTATTCAGGAGGTCAACAATTCGATCGAAGGTGAAGTTTATGTTCCACAACAACAGTCATCCTCATGGTGATGGTGGTTTAATTCCTGACTGCTAAGGACGGCTATTTTCAGCTTAATGTGTGTGTGTGTGTGTGTGTGTGGGGGGGGGGGGGGGTTAAAAGAAACTAAGCCACAGACTTTGTGAAATGTAAATGATGATGCATTTCTACAGTTTTAACGTCTACATTCTGGATGACATTTTTTGATGGTTGGATTGTGTTCCAGCAGCCCCCCCCCCCCCCCCCCCCCCCCCCCCCCCCCCCCCCCCCCCCCCCCCCCCCCCCCCCCCCCCCCCCCCCCCCCCCCCCCCCCCCCCCCCCCCCCCCCCCATCCAGGCTTTGCAGAACATGCCGCGTGTTCTTCGTGACATCGAAGCATTGAAGCAGGAGGCTTCCTTTCTTAAGGATCAGATGGTGATGGTAAAGGAGGACATTAAGAAGTTTGAACAGGACACTGTGCAGTCCATGCAGGTACACACACACACACACAAACAAATGACAAAAAAAAGTAAGCAGACTCATTATTTTTTTGTGCGTATGAATTTGTAAATACGTGGAGTTATTTACCCATCATTCACTGCTCTAAAGCCTCTGTCCTGTGTTGCAGGTGCTGGTGGAGTTGGATCAGGTGAAGTCCAGGATGCAGGTGGCAGCAGATGCTCTTCAGGAAGCCGACAAGTGGAGTACGCTGAGTGCCGACATAGAGGAGACGTTCAAGACACAGGTCTGTGTGTGTGTGTCAGTGCAATTGTTATTGTTGTGTTATTGTTATTTCTGCCGTAATGTTCTTTGTGTGTGTTAGTGATATTGTAATTGCTATAGTTGTGTTATTAGTCTTATTGTTACTGCTGCTGTAATGTTTTGTGTCTGTCTTGTCTCCGTGCAAGTGTAATTGCTAATGTTGTGTTATTGTTACTGCTGCTGTAATGGTCTTTGTGTGTGTGTGTGTTAGTGCTATTGTAATTGCCTTAGTTGTGTTATTAGTGTTGTTATTGCTGCTTTGATGTTGTTTGTGTGTGTGTGTGTGTGTGTGTCTGTCTGTCTTAGTGCTATTGTAATTGCTATTGTTGTGTTATTAGTGTTGTTGTTACTGCTGCGGTAATCTTGTGTGTGTGTGTGTGTGTTTGTATGTCTGTTGTATTGCTATTGTTGTGCTATAAGTGTTGTTACTGCTGCCCCAAAGTTATTTGTGTGTGTGTGTGTGTGTTTGTTGGTGCGTGCAGGACGTGGCTGTGATTAGCAATAAGTTAGCGGCGATGCAGAACAGCTTGGCCATGTTGGTGGACACTCCAGACTACAGTGAGAAGTGCGTGCAGCTGGAGGCGCTCAAGAATCGCCTGGAAGCTCTGACCAGCCCGCAGATCGTCTCCACCTTCAACACACATTCCACAGGTGTGTACACTGGGCCCCACCCTGACTGTCAATACACTGACTGTAAATGTAGAGGAATGTAGTCAGTTTCACAGTTATCAGGACACTGATGAACTGTCTCAGAACCTGATGATTGAAGATGATGTTTATTATTTGTGTCCCATGTTGAATACACGTTACACGAATACACATTTCCATTTTGAAGCCACTTTGGCTCAAACCAAATGCATTGCAACTTTTTGCCAATTCCAGTCTGATGTTTTAGGGGAAAAAAGGTCTGAGATTCATAGTTACAGGTAATAATGTATTAAAAATAGTAATTAAAACATCCAGGATGTAAGGCTATAGTATGATGTATAGTACGATATAAGGCTTTATAACCAGTTTTGACCCACAAGCCATCCGGCTACTAATCCAAATGATCAGTTAAAAACAGTTAAAATCACTCCTGCTTTTTACTATGTCACTTTACACTGTCACTTTAATTTATATATATATATATATTTATATTTATATTTGTTGGCGCATACATATGTAAATATTGTGTATTTAATTTTATCTTCTATGTAGGGTGCATATCCTGATGCCTCACCTTAAGAATGTCTATGTGCACATGTCCCAACATGTAGCACAAATGACAAAGAAATGTGAAACTTGAAATTGTATATAGTATGATGTATAAGACGATACAGGGATTGTATGATGTATAGCAGGACATCACTACGTCATACAGTATAGCATGATATTATAATAGTATGTTGTCTCTAAAGACACAGTATGATGGCAGGATACCTGATTCCTATACAATTCCAATGGCATTAAATGTCAGCCAATCAGAGAGCCAGGTCTACATGCCCTAAAGTTCAGAGCAGGTTGTTGGCGTACGTAGCCCGTGTTAATGATGGGTCCTTATAGTGAAGGCATTGAACCGTGTGCTTTCTTTGTGCGTGCAGATCAGGCCAAGCTGTTTGTGAAGGTTTTTACAGAAATGGACCGGATGCCGCAACTACTGGCTTATTACTACAAATGCCACAAGGTGAGTTATACTCTGAACCTGCAGATGTTGGTTGTATCTGATGGTTTATTTTCTTGATGGTTACACATCGTGTGTGTGTGTTTTTGCAGGCGCAGTTGTTAAGCGTGTGGGAGGGTGTGTGTCAGAGTGATAACCCTCTGAAACAGCAGCTCTCCGAATTCTACGACATGCTCCTCTCCACCTGGTACACACAGCTTCAGTGGAGCAGCCAGGTATACACACTCCACTATGAAGTAGTTGAGCTACATTTTATTTCAATAACTGTTTATAAAATACAGAATTGTTACAAAGCACCAAAATATTAGTTGTCACTAAAAAAATATACAATTATTTAGTAATTTAAAAGTCTGTGTGTCTTAAAGTAGACGTTTTCATCCATTTGAAAGCAAACTAGTTCCTTGTGAGGACCCCAAAAAAAGAATTGATAGGTGTTCTGAAAGTGAAGCAATTTCATTATTTTAGTACCGTGCAAGTTGCCCCACTTGGTCCTGGCTATCGTCATCTTGTGTATAATTTCTGGATGTGTTTGTGACGATGTTGCAAATCATTTTATGATGAATTAATGAAAACATTTTGAATCGTGAGTAATAAAAGAATTCAGTGGCGTATTAAAAAAGGCGGCATGCCAACAAACATTTGTTCGGGTTTGAACATGATGGCTTTTATTGCACCTCGAGCCAATCGGTCTCTATGCTCGATTGTTACGGAGTGTGTTTATAGAGTTTGTATACTTTGTATATGTTATTTTATTGTAGTTTTATTGTACGCTCTAAGATAGTGTTGTGTAATATGTATTTTTGGAACAGGTCTTTAAGAACCCGTATGAGGTGGCCACCGTGCTGATGATCCAGACCTTCGGTGCCATGTCCCCCTCCATTCCCGAATGCATCGCAGCCTGTCTGGACAGTTGCCCTGCCGAAAGTCGACTGGACACGCTGCTGGAGCTCCACCAGACGGCGGCCAACTTCAGCCGCAGCCTGGAGAACGCCATGCAGTCTCACCTCGGTGTGTGTGATGTCACACACCACTCACAACAAAGCTCCTTATATAGTATTTGTATTCTTTTCTATCTGCAAATGCATTGAGATTAGATCCTAATGTGGTTCTGTGTCGCAGGGGAGTGTAACCTTTTAAAGGTGAGTGAGCTGGTGTCGTGCGTGTATGCCCCATATCGAACTTATCAAATGAAATATGGAGAGATGGAGGAGAAAAACCTGCTGATCCAACTGAGTGCTGTACCGCTGGTGAGTGTCTGATTAGAAAGAGGAAAAAAAACACAGAACAGCATTTAAGGTTTATTGATGTATGTTTTTTTCATTAATGTGCATTTGAAAATAAAGACACATTGAATATATAGCTATATGATGACCTAAGGTTAAGTATAAGTGTATTATATAGTAAATTGTATATATATAGGTGTTATGAGTATTCTGTTCTCTACACCAGCTCCAGACTTCTATCATTTTGTGGAGAAGTGTGAATATAGAATGCTGTTACACTAAACACATCCATTGTGTGTGTGTGTTCGCAGGAACGTGGCGAGGTGTTGGACTGCGTGTTGGAGCTGACGCACTCTGTGCAGAAAGTGTTCGGCCTGGCGGCGGCCGCAGTCGACCGCTGTGTTAAACTGACTGATGGCCTGGCGCTGTGTGGCCTCATCAAAGCTCTGCGCGCTCTGTTCACAAAGTACGTACACAGCTCCGTGACATCATCCAACCTCAGAGGTAACAGGGTTAATAAAGGTACACTGTCTCCGCCTCCCTCCGTCAGGTACGTGTCCGACTTCTCCATCACGCTTCAGTCGATCCGCAAGAAGTATAAACTGGAAGACACGCCCACTTCAGAGGTGTTTGTGGAGGACTGGACAGCGTTCCAGAATTCGGTCAGGTGAGCTGTGCTTCACGGTGTTCACAGTGAGGTTCACAGCAGAAGTATGAGGACATGAACAGTAAATGAGTTTCCAATATTGTCAGTGAACTGCTGTCATGAACCTTCCTTTGAATAAAAATTGAAAAACTTGATTATTTATTAGTCTTAGAAATGTCTTAACGGCAAAATAAAGATTAGTTTGATTGAATACAGTCAGGGCGCCGATCCATCACACACTCATTCCCACACCCTCACTATATGGGGGCAATTTAAAGCAGCTAATTCGTCTTGAATCCATGTTATTGGACTGTGGGTGGAACCCTAAGCAAGTTCATGCAGACACAGCCAACGACTCGATGAGTGTGTTGAGTTTTCATCATTTGTTTTCTTGTAGGATCATTGCAACGTGTGGTGAACTGCTCAGACAGTGTGGAGCTTTCGAGCAGCAGCTTTCAAACAAGTAAGACAGCATGTGGCACAAGAGGGCGCTATGGGACCTCAAATGTCTTGCTTTTCTATAAGGCTTACAAACACACAGTATTCAAAAATGCAAGGTTTGATTCTGAAATGGGTTTATTACAAGCAAAATCTTTGTAGTCTTCCTCCATGTGATGTAATCTGGCTTTGACATAGAACCCTGATGAGTGGAGAACATGCAAATGCCACTGTTTGGCACATGTAGTTTAGAAATGGTCCCTTGTAAGTGAAGTGTGTCACGTCTTCCCTCAGGATCCTTGGCAAGGCAGGGCGTTTCCTGTGGGAGGGGTTCAACCCCCGGAGCCTCAGTGGACTTCAGGAGAGTGTCGCTGAGAGACGGAGCCAGAAGAACCCTTGGCAGGAACATAACTACCTCCAGCAGAGCGGCGCGGCCGAGTACAACGCCCTGCTGGAGATGCTGCACACCCTGAAGGTCGGCATGGCCTCTGTGGAATGTAAAGCTGTATGAAAATTGGTCCTGATGGAGATGAATGTAATGACGGAACATGTTGCAGGAGAAGGGAACCGGAAACTCGAGCCTCCTGACGGAGACCCGCACCGCGCTGACCCGTCTGAACCAGCAGGCCAATCAGCTGGCGTTTGACTCGGTGTTCCTTCAAATCAAACGGCAACTGGTGCTGCTCAACAAGCCAGAGGTATGAGAGAGAGAGAGAGAGAGAGAGAGAGAGAGGTAACTGTACAATTGGTTCCTACTGAGTACTATAGCTAAAGTGCCCTTGAGCAAGGTACCTAACTCACTGGGTGCCATGTACAGGGCTGCCCACTGCTCTGGGTAATGTGGTCACTTTGTCCTGTGTGTGTGTGTGTGTGTGTGTGTGTGTGTGTGTGTGTGTGCATGGATGGTATAAATGTGGAGGACACTGACACACTGACACAGAGTAACCCACACTAAGAAGACGCTAACACACACCGACAGATAGTAACACACATTGACACTAACAGACACTTACAGATAGTCACACACACTGATAGACACTTACATCTAACACTTAACACACTAAGAAGACACTAACACACATTAACAGACACTTTCAGACAGTAACACACACAGACACTAAGCCAGCACTGTCCTTAAATACCATAAACACTTTATTCTAAATGGTTTGCGTGCTTGTCGTCTGTTGTTGTGCAGGGTCGCAGTTCTGCCGGTTTGGGTGACACACTCACAGACGACCTACCGACCTTCAGCCTGTCGCCCCAGGAGTACATCACCAACGTAAGAACATGTACACAGTGTGCAGTTTAGCAGGTCAGCAGGTGCACTCAGGGAGAATGAAGCTTTTGAAAGGGAACACTGATTCGGAGTGACCGGATTCTGGTTTCGGTTGATTTGATAGATCAGGCCATCTAGTGGTGAAATGACAGAACACAGTTTGTAATAAACATTGTATATCCTGCATTGATATGAATGTAAGGCGCTGAGAGGTCTGTGTTGTCAATGATGTCAAGGCTGCCCAAACGGCTCAGCCAATCAGATGTAAGGAGTGGCACTGCCTGTTTTGTAAAGCTGTTTTGTGTGCAGATCGGGCAGTACGTCATGTCGCTGCCGCTGCACCTGGAACCGTTCGTGACCCAGGAGGATCCGGCGTTGGAGCTGGCCTTACACACGGGCAAACTGCCGTATCCACCTGAGCAGGGTACGGGCACGCTGACTTGACGATGTGTGTAAGATGGAGGAGCTGCTGTTTCTGAGTCGATCAAACTGAATTTGATGATGGAACCTTAGGTCAACCTGTTGATTAGAATTCAGTGCTCTGTGTGTTTGTACCCAGTTAGGCTGTTGAAATATCCCCAACCAGGCATCAATGTCAGTTACAGGCCTTTGACGCCAGAGGGCAGTGATGAGAAGGTGAATGAGGTCTGGGTTCTGATGGATCATCATTAGTGCAGTCAGCCCCCCAAAAATGGCCCCAAATATTGAGCTCATTAAGACCCAATATGATGATTCACGTCCATCAGTCTTCATATATTGTGAATTACCATGTTGTAAGGAAAAGACTTAGTAGACTGTGTAAGAAAACAAAAACAAATCAGAAAAAAGAAAAGTTTATTGGGACACTTGAAAATGTCAAGTCTCACATGACAAGTTTTAAAACCTGTACAGTCCTCATCGTGCACTTGCTTTGTACACTTGTCAGTAATGCTGATGGTGCTGTACTCCCTCGCAGGGGATGATGTTCCCGAATTGGAGAACACGGCCGATTACTGGCTGGGTTCCATTGCGAGGGCGACCATGCAGATGTACTGTGATGTCATTTTGCAGATTCCGGAGCTGAGCTCCCACGCCACCAAGCAGCTTGCGACGGATATCGGTGAGTATGTTCGACCTGCACTTTATCGAACTGAGGAATGTTTTTGGGTCTGTGGCAGTTGATGGCAATTAGCCAGTCGTGTTGTTTCAGACCAATCCTATTGACTTTGCTGTGTGATTGGACTAGAATAGAACCGGGCCTTCCCGAAGTGTTTCCTTTGTGTGGAGAAACAAAGCCTTCAACTGAATGAGGCAAAGCGTCTCCCAATACTGGTGTCCACATAATGTAGGTAGGTGGTGGAGGGAGGAAGGTGGGGGGGGGGATGTTTTGTCCACAGCAGATGTAAGTGAATGAGTTTGCATAATGTACTTACCCACAGAGGAGTGTGTCCTCCACATAGAGGCCATCTGTGCAGTGAAACACACACTGAGTAAAGTAGGCATATATGTGTGTGTGTGTGTGTGTGTGTGTGTGTGTATGTGTGTGGGGAGTGGTGGGCAGTTAATGCCTAAGGGCACTTCAGTTGTAGTACTTGCCAGGACTAATAATTGAACCAGAGAGCTTCAGGTTGCAAGGCTGAGGCCTTAACCCCAAGTCTACCACTGGTCCAAGTTGTATGTTAGAACAGCTGTCTTTCTCTGTCCCCTCCCCCTGGTTCTTTTAATATCCCTCTCCTCCGTCAGTCCCAGACTTTATTGTTGGTATGGCATCAGCAGTAGGTTCTGGTGTGTTTGCTTAGAAGCTGGCAGACTTTATTGTGGATTTTAGATTGAATACCCAGCAAAAAAGAGAAGCCCTGTAGTTGGACAAAGAAGGACTCTGAAAACCTGAACCTAAATCATCTCTGCAGGAGGACCCCTTTGCAAAAGAGTGCCTCTCTCTCTGTATACCGACTGTGCCGTCTGTATGTTTGTTTGTAGACTATTTAAGCAACGTGATGGATGCGCTGGGCCTCCAAACATCCAGAACCCTTCAGAACATCACGCTGCTCTTGCGCGCCAAGCCCGAAGACTTCCGCCAGACGGCCAAACCTCTCCCACGTCGACTGTCCTCTGCTGTCGCCGCCATGCGCGGCCTCGAGTACTAACGTCCAGCCCGAGCGCTGACGTGGTGGCGATGTTTGATACGCAGCATGTGCTTTGAGAAAACTACACATTATACATGCACTTAAAGCAACGACTCTAACACATCGGGTTCTGTGTGCATGAATTGGGGTTTGGTGTAATGAGGAGGAGGTGTCACAGTGGTGGTTGCAAGGTGAAGAGAAAGGCCAAATAAAAGGTGAAGTTGCAAATGAAACGTGTCTGTTTGGATCTTGAAGTTAGACCACGATGCGGTTCTGCAGAATGTTCCCCAAATTAATATCTGCTTATTCTGTAATGATTGAATATCCTTGTAGCTGTAGAATGCAGGTTGCATAATGTGAAAGTGTGTAACGGTGTGTTTGCATGTTTCATTGTTGATTTAATTTCGGGTTAAAATGCTTGAGTTTGAGATGAAATGTGCTTGTACTTAATTGTAATTGAAGTTTGAAAGTGAGTAACAGTGTGTTTGGATGTGTTATTATTTTATTTGAATGATTATTATAGATGATTAAGTCATCACCTATCTGTGCAGTGAAAAGTATATGTGTATATATATATATATATATATATATATATATATATAGATACACACACACAGATGTCCTGGCTGATTTCCATGTTCTTCCATTGTGAGGGTCTTGTGTAGTTCCTTCTCCAGGTCCTCTAACATCCATCCATTGATCCCTCCATTTCATTATGTTGTGCTTTATCCTGTACTAGGGTTGCAGAGGAGGGTTCCTCATGGCCATCCAGGGGAGAGAGTTTCGGGCACCCACGACAGGATGTGAATGTATAGCTGGGCCCACACTCACACACACACTCTATATGGGGCCCTTTGGAGAATTCGTGACTGTCTGTTTTTGGACTGTGGCAGGAAAGTGCCGAACCCAGAAGAATCTCACATGGACACGGGGAGAAAATGGACACTTGATCTTGAATGGGGAAATCCCCAGCACTGAGAGGACACTGTGCTAAACCCTTAAGCCACTGTGAAGCCCTGAAGGTGAATTTGATGTAAGTTGTTGGTGTAGTGTGTGTCTTTCTGTCTACATGTGTGTCTCTCCTCCCCCTGTCCTCTCTCTCCCTGTGTGTCTCTCTCCCTCTGTCCCTCTCTCTCTTTCTCTCTCTCTTTCTCTGCCCCCCCCCACCCTCTGTGTCTGTGTTGTTGCTTAAGATGGTCAGCATGGGTGCTGAAGACGAGCTTCTGGTGGCATTTGGATTCCACCCTGTCCTGATTTTGTCCACTTGTTGTTCCAGGACCCTATGGTGTCTCTGTGTGCGTCTGTGTCTCTGTCTCCCCTCCCTCCATTCCTTCGTCCCTATGTCTGTCTCTGTCTGTTGTTGGTGAAGATGCTCTGATCACCCTGTCGTGATGTAGTCCACCTGTTTTTCCAGGACGCTATGGTGTCTCTCCTCCTCTCCCTCTTACTCTCTGTCTGTATACCCCCCCCCCTCTGTCATTTTATCAGCAGGGTTGAATTTCACAGCTGAATAAAGGGTTTAAGACTCTGTGTGTAAGTTCTTAGGCTAAAGGATGTTTTCAAAGCTGATGTCATTGTTCCAGGCCAGGCTTTTGTCTTTGGTTTGAAGTCCAAAGTCCAGAAGTTTGGATGTGTGACCTGCTGAATTCTCTGGAGGACGGAGTCTGATTGCGCTGTCCGTCAGCAGAGGAGAGGACGCTGCACTAACAGCAGAGTCAGACGTTGGGATGTTCTGCTCAGTGTAATATGTTGATTGATGTATTTATGGCTGAATGGGATGATTGGGTTGTGCACTCTGTGATGTAATGTTAGTAAAGTGTTGTTAAAAGTCATCTGCATCTGTCTTGTCTCTCTTTTTGTGCCCCCCCCTCTCTGTCTGAGTTTCTCTTATTTTGTGTCTTTCTCTGTGTTTCTCTTTAGTTGTAATAGTTTCCTCTTGGTTTTCCAGTTGGGCTCTGTCTTTGGGTGTTATTTCAGTAGTCATTGGTTAATCTGTCCTTTGTTGTTAGTATTGGTTTTAGTCCTCTTTTCAGTTAGAATTAGTGAAGGGAAATATGTCTTCTTTCTTTTTGTTTGTCTTAGTTATTTATGTTAGTTTGTCTTCCATTTATTGCTGTTTCTTTTTCCTTTCCTTTTGTCTTTTCTTTTTCCTCTTTCAGTGTGCACTATGTATGTTCTCTGTCTTTGTGAGTTTATTTTTTCCCTGTTTCTTTGTCCTCTTTCTTTTTCCTCTTTCTTTTGTCCTTTTTATTTTTTCCTTTCTTTTGTCCTTAATCATTTTTCCCTCTTTCTTTTTCCTCTTTCTTTTGTCCTTTTTATTTTTTCCTCTTTCTTTTTCCTCTTTCTTTTTCCTCTCTTTTTCCTCTTTTATTTTTTGCTCTTTCTTTTTCCTCTTTCTTTTTTTCCTCTTTTTTTCACCTCTTTCTTTTTCCTCTTTTTTTCCCCTCTTTCTTTTTCCTCTTTCTTTTTTTCCTTTTTTTTTTGTCCTTTTTATTTTTTCCTCTTTCTTTGTCCTCTTTCTTTTTCCTCTTTTTTTCCCCTCTTTCTTTTTCCTCTTTCTTTTTTTCCTCTTTCTTTTTCCATTGTCTTATGTCCTTTTGTTTCCTTTTTATTATCAAAATTTGGTCCTCTTTCTTATTTATCTGTTTATTTTATTGTTAATTAGCTTATTTATTTGACTAGTGTTGTTTTGTTGAGAAGTATCAAATGTTTGTCTATCAATTGAAGCATTTTCCATCCCTCTTATTGAAGTGTCTGGGGCCCACCCCTGTCTGTGTGGCACCCCCCAGCTATTATTTGATGTCTCACTATGAGAATTTTTTTCACCCCACCCTCTCAGTTTTTGTGCACTTCTGTCTCACTCCTCTCTAGTATTTCCCCTCCGTGACTTGTGACTTGTGACTTGTGACTTGTGACTTGTGGCAGCCGTCAATTTTCAAGAGAAAAAAAATTATAATATATATATCACCCTAGGTGGTTTCCAGGCAAGCAGGCAAGGTTGGAGGGTTGCAGAAATGGAGAATGGAAGTGAGAGGTATGGTTTGTGTGGAACTTTTCCCCTGTCCAGGTTTTGGAGCAGCAGAGCTGGAGTTTGGAGTCCTGTCACCTGAACAGTGTGGACTT